>SNQN01007777.1:10904-30909 GCA_008642245.1 Bassia scoparia | reverse complement strand
ACCCAAAACAATTAAGGATAAGATGAAGTTCCTTCCATCATCATTTGAAAGTCTTTATAGTTACCCCCTAAACCAGCTCATCAATTAGGCGAATTAATAATAGTATCATCAACCACTTTATCGGTTCTCATGAACACTTATGGTGTTAATAGACTCCTCAGGATATTCGTCGCATAGAATCCTTAGTTTCCATGTGGCTTCTTCATACTTTCTGTACGCCACAGCACTTCAACAAAGGACTTAACCTTTCTTCTCAGGTACGCACCTTGAGATCCAGAATTTTGACTAGGTTCTCCTCAAAAAGTCAATTAGGTTTGATCTCCACAGATTCCACGTATAACATGCGAAGAATCGCCTTTCGATAACGTCGTAACTGGGAACATGGAGCACATTATGAAACCTATAGATAGCCTCGATCGGCAAGGCAACCTATAAGACACTTCACCAACCCTTCATGATCTCAATAAGGCCCAATATCTTTAGGGCCTGAGATTGCCCTTCACACCAACCTCGAACCACCCTTCATTGGTGCCCTTTCAAGCAACCTTATCGCCCAACCATTACTAATAGTCTCCTACCCAAATCAGCATAAAAGACTTCTGTCGATCCTGGGGCAGCCTTCATCTTTGCCATTGAAAGGACCTTTGACTATCTCCCATGTAGTTGATTAAGCTCGGGTCCTAACACCAACGTATCACTTATGTCGCTCCAAAAAGTAGACTACACATTTCCTGCATTAAAGACTTCATTGGGAGCCATGTGGATACTTGGTAGCTGTTGTTGTAGAGAAGTCTTCCAAACTTAAGGACTTCACCCATGAGCTTGAATTTTAGGCATAAGCATGAGCATGTCAATCAAATCTGAATCGTTCTCTCCGTTTTCCCAATCAGTTGCGCATGAAAAAACAGTTTACTAGCTTCAACTTTGTACCAAAAGCCTTTGTA
Source organism: Bassia scoparia (assembly GCA_008642245.1). NCBI lineage: Eukaryota > Viridiplantae > Streptophyta > Magnoliopsida > Caryophyllales > Amaranthaceae > Bassia > Bassia scoparia. The sequence goes on along the minus strand of SNQN01007777.1, from coordinate 29,965 downwards.
ACTGAGGACAAAAATGAGATAAGATCCTGGGATCTCGATCAGACACAATTTCCAGGCACACCATGCAACGTATGATCTCATTCAAATAGCCTCGCCATTTTGCTCCATTGACCAGTCTTTTTCATAGGAATAAATCTGGAACTTTGGTCAAGCGATCGACTTCACCCACACCAAACATTCAAGCCACGAGTAGATTTAGTAAATCCCATCACAAAGGTCCATTGGAAACAGAGTCAAACTTTTCCATGCTGAATAGGAAGTCGGTTGCAACAAATCATCGCGCCTTGATGCTTCAATCTTCACCTTCTACACACCAACATTTGCAACAAATCAGAAGAAACGTCCTTTTTCACACCAGACCCAAAAGCTCAACTTGAGATCTTGTACTCTTCAGCCTCCGAGTGCACTGTAGGGAGTGTTATGAGTTCCTTCATGATCAATTCTTCAAAAACGGATCATAGCACACACATCGTCCTTGAAAACCTCATAGTCCCATTCTCAACAAAGTGAAATTCTCGGCTCGGCCTTGAGCTTTAGCAGCTCAAATTTTCTGAGCTTAGGATCATTCTTTGCTTTTCCCTTAACTAATATAAAGATCTGGGCTTCAGGAACTATAACCTTAGACGAGCCTTAACACCCACCTAAGGGACCACTTCAATTTCATCTTGCGGAACTCCTCGCATAAGTCCTTTGAGAGGACCCTCATAAGTTCAGCAAGTGACCAGGACTTCCGATCAAGGCTCAGCAAACTTTTAGCTTTTCCTCCTTGTCTTTAAGCGTTCAAATCATTAGTCCTTGATAACTCGACGCTAGCGCTCTGACGCATATTCAATTTTGTCTGAGTGAAATTGTTACTTGAGGCTTTATGATTAGGTAATTGCATGACACCATTATAATAATGTCGCAATCTTTAAGGCAAACACACCGCAGCCAAACTCGAAGATCATGCATCGGATAGATCCTCTCATAACCTTCAATTGCCTTGAAGCATAGGCAATAACCTTACCTAGTTGCAGTCAGCACGCAAACCCAGGACCATTCTTCGAGGTCAACTGAACACCTCTACCCTTCATCACTATGTTGTAAGGTAGAGGAGCAGTTGTGGAGCCATTCTCTTTCAGCAACTGGAAGCCTTTTTCACATCCTGCCATACGGAACTTTGCAGATCCTTCTTCATCAAACTTCGGTTAGAGGTTGGGAAAATATAGAGAAGTTATCACAAACCTCCGATAGTAACCGGCAAGACCAAGGAAGCTTCGAACTTCAGCTACACATAGAGGACTTGTCCACCAAGAACGACCTTGATTCTTTGCATAGATCCCCTTCACTCCTTCCTTAGTGATAACATTGACTAGAAAATGCCATTCTTAAGCCAAAAATTCACACTTTGAGAACTTTGCAAACCATTTCTATTTCCTAAAGGATGTCAACATCATTCCTAGATGTTTAGCATGCTCTTCTATCCTTCAGAGAACCAAGATGTCGTCGATGAGAAACTACCATATCCGTCCAACAACTCTGGAAGACCTATTCATCTGATCCATGACCAACAAGGGGATTCGTAAGACCAAAGGCATGACTACAAATTCGAATGCCATATCTAGTCCGGAATGCCGTCTTTGGATATCGTCTTCTTTACAGGGATCTGACTGATAACAAGACAGAGCTCGATTTTAAGAAGAACACCAGCACCCTTCAATGATAAAAGATCCTCAATCCTAGCAAGGATACTTTATTCTTATAGTCAACCTTGTTCAGCTCATGATGTCATACACAGCGCATACTACCATCCTTCTTCTTCACGAAAGACTGGAGCACCCCAGGGGGAAGAGCGTACCTTTTGAAGCCCTTTTTCAACAAGCTCTTGCAATGAGTCTTCAACTCTTGCATTTCAGGAGGGTTTCATTCGGAAAGGGGCCTTTGGAAACTGGAGAGAACGGTACCAGGAATCAATTTCAATCCCAAATTCCATATCTCTTTCGGAGGGATTCCCTGGCAATTCTTCGGGAAAACTCAGGGTAGTCTCTAACAATTTGGATGTCTTGAGTTACACCTTCGGAGACTTTAGTTTACTTTTTCTGCACAAGAAACACTTCGCTCTCTTTTAATCCCATTTTCAGGCATCTTCATGCAGAGCGATTTCACACCAGGCTTTGGCTTGATGTCTTAGAACAAGAAAACTCGGTTCCCTTTCTGGTTTCTCAACCCACCCCCCCCCCACCTTTTCTTCTTCCCCTACAATAGAAATAAACGATATCTTTCAACCGTCCAATGCCGAAGATTACATCGAACTATCCATAGGGAACTCTTTGAGATTTGCAGTCATCTCCACTCAATCAATGACAACAGAAAAACCATTTTGGAAAGGCTACGTGGCAAAGAAATTTTCTCCCTGTTAGGAAGGGAGATCAAAGATTTTACAGACACGGAAGGGGGACAACTGGCTTTTCATAAAGAGAAGAAGAGATGAAAGAAACAGTTAGACAGTATCAATAAACATAACAGGATAGAGTTCACATTATAAATAAATTACACTCACAATTGCTTTTCTAAAAGCAATTTTTTTTTTCCCCCCAAAATTTTTTCTACTACCCAATAATCCTGACATAGGTCAAGTCAATTGCTCAGGTTCCAATAACTCGTTCAATTAAGCCTCGAACCGTTGAGCTCTGATACCAGCTGTAACGACCCATCTTATTGATGTATTGATTTATTGCATGGTTTTTCCCCTCATTCTCTTGTCATTTTAGATTGATTCTTGTCCTCCTAAAGGCCTGGTTGCTACTAATAATGTGGCTTTTAGATGTTATGATTAGTTTCAGGATCTTTTCAATGCTTTTGGATCGATTTGGGCTGACATTAGAGTCACTACGAGCTTTGAGAGTAGCGAGGAGCTAGAGTGAGTATGGACATATGCTCATCTTATTGTAATAGGTGAAGTTCGTATGTCGATTAGTGTGATTCAATTGCATGGAAATAGACTCGAGAGCTTCGATTTGATAGGTCATATGCCTAATTTGGAAACAAGGAGCTCGAATATGCCCTTCGAAGATAGCCAATGAGTCTAGCCGCGTTTTATAGACCTCAAACCATCGGTTTGACTTAAACGATCGGTTCAGGGTCCGTTTTTGCCCGATTGATTATTCTCTTTTAGGCTGATCTTATTGAGGGATAGGATAGTCTTTTGAGAGGCTCATTAATTGAGAAAAACAAGAGTATTTAGAGAGAATCCTAATTTGTAAATTATCTTTTATTCTCACAATTTTATTAGAGAGAAACTCGCATTACGTATTGTGAAAAGCAGCGAACCCTTAGTTTATCATTCATCATTCATTCATAAAAAGTTCCAATATTTCATTCAATTCCAATTGTTATTTGTATTATTTCATCCTCTATTCTTTCTGTATTATTGCTTTAATAATTTATGCTTTTCATTATGATTTTATCAATTGCTTTTTATATGTTTAATTTAATTATGCTTGAGTATTCCTTTCCTTAGGCAATTGGGAATCTATAACAATATCATTAGCATGTTTGGGTTTGATTCAATTCAACTTTACAATTTATCGAATTCCTATTTGATTGTTCATGTTATTCAATTAGAGTGCACGACTTTAATTGCTAATTAGATAGTCACGAGTTTCTAATCTAGCGATTGAACTTAATACAAGATCTCGCTATAGGTAGAACGAGACTGGATCTATGGTCGAGATATACGGTTAGGGTGTTATGTTCATTCGGGGATTCCGAGAGAACTTTGATCCTGTTCGGATTGTGCCTTATTGTGAATTGTTGTTACCCAATTATTGTTAAATTTGTTGTTATAGTGAACATAGCTCCATAGACTTTAGTTTATTATAGTTTATTTTATTTAGTTCATTGCTTGCATTAGTGTAGTCAATATAATCAATCAAAGCTCTTTTACTATTAGATGCTTTTTAATAGTTTAATATTAATTTTGCTTCCTTGTGGATTCGACCCTGTTCCACTAGCTCCTTAGTTAGTTTTAATAGGTTTTTTTTTGATAGGTACGCGACAAGCCTGTCATTTTATAGGTGCATTGGCGGGAAAAATACACTAAGTAGGGTTTCAAAAGATGTGAAAAATTTAAAACTTCCAAAGTAAGCTAAAAGTAAAGTTATTACATTCAAATGCAAGGAGCATATCTCCCAATAACTTAAAGCAATTTCAAAACATCTACACAAATGTTACAAATTATTAAAGGTAATCCTAAAGTCTCCTCAGTACCCTCTTTCCCCAGCATCTCCAAAACAAATCACCCTCACCGGCACATCTAAACACAAAAAATTGCCACTTAGTGGCCATAATAAGACCATCCTTAACACATGTTGTACTTAAACAAGAATAAATGAAAGGCTTAAATAAAAAAGGATTCGATTCAAAGACAACAAAGCTTCCATAATTATATCAAAATAGAAAAACAACAAAGTGAATTTAAAAACTAAATGAGTAAACCAAAGACCAATTTAAAATCCAAACAGGTTAGCTATTAAAATCACAAGTTTAACATAAAGTTCCAGTTGTAATAGAGCACGACGTTAGTGAACAAACTGCGCGGCTCACTAAGGTACGTATAGTCAGGACGTACCACGGTGTCAACACCTAGTTTATAACCGGTCGAGAAATGCCAAACTCTCTCATTTCCGAACAGCAGCTCGACAGAGAACGACAAACTAACCCAATTCCAATTCTACTATAGACGTGCTGTCCAATCGAAGGAACCACTATTGACTTAAGCCCAACGATTTCCCACTTATCAACAAAACAAAACCATTCAAGGATCAATTCCAAAAACCAAATCCAAAATATAACCAAAACAAAATTCAATGTTCTCAGGCTACCACATATGGTTACCCTTAAGACCAAGACCACAATGACCATTTCCAAACAAGTTCCATAATTCCATGAAGTAGATGAATTAAAACCGTTATTAAGATCAAAACCAATCAAAACCAAGGTTTAAAAGTCAAGTTTCAAAGAATCAAAGTTTCACCATCAATCTTAGACAAAGCAATTGAGACAAATAATTAAATCAAAATGCACATAGAGAACAAAATAAATTCTTTCATACACCATGTAATTAGTATTGAGACATAACAGTAAGTTAACACAAAAATATTAGTTTAAAACCCACATGACCATAACTAAAGATTCCATTGTCAAAGTACCTAGTCAAACATTATTAAATATTAATTCCACCAACATTAATTCCAAAACTCATCATAAATTAATTAAATAATAATTATAAGTTATTACTGTTCCTAAATGTAATATGCTATTCTAACACAGAAATTAATTAATTAATCAAATATTAATTAAATTGAAAAACCAATCGATTACATCTAATTTACCAACAACTCAAAATAATTTATAAACTTAGAAGAATGTTAAAAGTCAGTTACACCCTAATCAACTATTTTGTGGCTGTTTAAAAACAGAAAACCAAAAACAGAAATCAAAATCAAACCGATTAATAGTTTAGTAATTAGAAATTCCAAAAAGACTTATTAATAAACCAATTAATCTTAGATATTACCAAAAGGATTAAAACACATTTTAGTACTGAAAATAATAGGGAATATTTATTTAGAACAAATAAAATGATTTTAGAATTTATAAACTGTAAAAACCGAAATAAATGAATAAATTGTTAAAATTCCTTTTTAATTAATTAAATTATCCAAAAATTAACCAAATTATTTTGGGCCATTCCCTACTGTTTTTAGACCCTTTTATATCCAGAAAACGTGACAACATAATTTTAATTAATTAATTTCAGAATTTACAAAGGTAMAGAAAACAGTTTAATACAATTCAAAACACAATTTATTTGAGGCGTAAATTTAATTACCCATAAAAATAAAATTATACCAATAATTTAAGGAATCAATTAAGGACTAAATAAAATTATTTTGACAATAAAATAGCACGAAATTATTATAGAAAAAAATTCCACAACACGCGCGCAAAATCATATTAAATCAAGAATTTAGAAAATTGCAAATAAATTATACAAGTCACAAAAATTACAACTAAATAATTCTAAATTAATATTAAATCATAAAGAATCATGGAAAATTATTACAACCTATTATTTGCACGAATATATACTTAAACATAATTTATCACCATAAAACCGATAAAACAACAATTCCAATTTTATTAATCCTAACATGAATTCTATGTTTAAATAAGAACAAAGTGAAGAAAAAATCTAGTTACCTTGAATTAGGAAAAAATAAACCCTTTAGAACACAAAGAAAATCTCCAAGAAAAATTCCAAGAATTGCAAAATACACCCTTTAATCAAACTTGATTGAACGCAATTAAAATCTTCAAAAATTACTCTAAAGAAAGACTATTTTTTGGCAGCCAAGCCAAATGAGAGGAAGAAGAATGTGTGTGCTTGCTATTTTTTTTAGAGAAGAAGAAGGGAAAAAAATATGGTTTAAGTGTATACTTGAATCATAGAATTAATAGGAACAAAACCTCTCCAAATGCCTCCTATAACCGTCCAAGAAGGAAGAGGAAGAGTGTGATTATTTTCTGAATTTTTAAGAGGAAAGAAAATGAAAAGTTTTGCAAGTAAACAAGGCTTAAAACAATTGTTAAAAGGAATAAAAGAGCAATTTATGTTTTAGAAAAAAAACACTAAAACTACACACTTAGAAAACCCTCACAACTTATCGCAAATACAATATATCGCAAATAGTAAAGATAAACACATACCATAACAATAATAGTTAAAACAAACGATAATAACAATACTTACTTTACTTCTACTACTACTACTACTACTACTACTACTACTACTACTCTACTACTACCTACTATACTACTACTACTACTCTACTACTATCTACTTACTACTACATCTTACTACTACTACTACTACTACTACTCTACTACTACTATACTACTCTTACTACTACTCTACTACTACTAACTACTACAGTACATCTGGCACTACTACTACTACTACTTACTGTACTATACTGTATACTACTACTTACTAACTACTACTACTACTATACTATATACTACTCATATAACATACTTATCTGACTTACTACTACTACTACACATACTACACTACTACTACTATACTACTACTACTACTACTACTACTATACATGATGATGATGATGATGATGATGTGATGATGAATGATGAATGATGATGATGATGATGATGATGATGAGTAGAATGATGATGATGATGATGATGATGAAGATGATTGATGAGATGATGATGATATGATGATGATGATTAGTGATGTAATATGATATAGATGATGAATGATGATCGATGATGATGGATGATGATATAATAATAACAAAATATATAATATATAATAATATATAATAATAATGATAATAATATATAATGATGATAATTAATTATAATAATAATGATAATATTGAATATATAATAATGATGGATAATATATATACATAATAATAATATATACAAATAATAATAATATTAATAATAATATAATATAAATTAAAAATAATAATATAATAATAATGAATAATAATATAATAATTAACTAAAAGAAAACCTATACTTAGAGAGGAATTACTAGAAAGGTGACATAAAAATAAAATTATTCCTATGAGAAAATTAGGGCTATTACAAGGGTAGTTTTGCATCGGGTAGAAGTTCATTAAGAAGGTTTAACAGAGCAGTAACTGCGACATTGCTTAACTTGTGGTCACACTTGTAGATAAAGAGCCGAATGATGAAAGATAGTTGAGAAAATGYTTTGCACCCTGGGTACAATTCTTCTTTACTTTCTTCTATTAAATCTATAAACTTCTTTGCATCTGCATTTGRCCCTTCCCTAAAAGTATTCTCAAGCAGCTCTTCCATCCTATCATTCATATTAGTTTGTTCATAATTTTCATACACCTCATTTCCACTCATGGGTTCTTTCCTAAAAGCTAATAAGTTATTTTTTCTAGGAACAAACCCATTACAAATTATATGATCTCTCACAACATTGCCATAATGCCACTAACGATAACCAGATACATCACAAGGGCAATGAATTTGATCTCCTTGAGACTTGGTAGCTAGTGCATTCCGAATGTATCGATCGGTTCCTTGATCAAATTCGTCGCTCCATCTAGGAAATTCCCACAACCCCTTAATTCTGTTATCCATTTCCTAAAAGCGATCACACATCCCATTATATAGTAAAGCTAATTAGAAGCTTATTATATAGAGATGATTTAAACCAAGAAAAATGAAATAAGCTAGCCAAATACAACAAATTTCCCCCATCAAGTGAGGTTTAAAAACTAGCTAAGCACTAAAGCATAATTTAACTATAGAGACAATTAGACAAAGTATCAAATTTCGACCATTTAGAAGACGAATCTAGAARTAATATTTTACCCAAGAKTAAACTCCTTGTTGTCGTGCTTCAAAGCATGCTAGAAATTATAGCATAAAAAAGCGTTGTAACTGAATTATATATTATATACTATGTATTTCGTTTACTCAAAATCTTCATCTATCACTTTGTTCTRCCATTTCACCAATATAAAATCAAATTGAATTACTAGTTCTTTGAAAAACATAGTGTGAGGTAGTACTTGTTCATACTAGTAATGTAAACAGTAAGGGTGTTCAAAAATATCCGATCCGAAAAATCGGATATTGATCCGGTTTTTAAGGTTTCGGATATTTCGGATCGGATATCCGAATATTTTTGGATCGAATTCGGATCGGAATTTTTGCATTTTCAGATATTTCGAATATCCGAAATATCCGTTTAATATCCATTTTTTTTATTAAAAAATAATTTAATATGGGAAAGTAAAAGAAAAATAGTTAAAAATATATACATTCGATCCGTGATCCGATTGATTCGATCCGAAATTTCGGATATCGAATCGGATTCGGATCGGAAAATAATAGTTCGGATATTTCGGATCGAATATCCGAAAATTTTCGGATCTGATTCGGATCGATATTTCCCCGATCCGAAAATTTCGGATATTCGGATTTTCGGGTCGGATCGGATAATCTGATTTGAACACCCCTAGTAAACAGCAGTGTATAACCATCTATAACTACACTTGTTCATACTAGTGTAAGTGTCTCTTAAAGGCTAAAAGTTGCACCAAAAGGGTCATCATATATAGTTTGTAACTTTAAGCCACTTAAAGGTGATTTTTTCAATTAATGTCTTATGTGAGTTAAATCAATAGGTGTAAAGATGGCGACATAAAAGGAAAGGAGCATAATACAGTGATCTGCAGGACATATTGCCTACTCTACTAGTTCGTTTTTCAGTCGAGAGTTTCTTTAAGAAATGTTACTAAGATTCTACTGGACACAATATTGTGTCCATACTTTGGCTTTGTTCCTCTAAGTTTAAAGGTTGTCAGTTATCTCGAGAAAATCAGCAACTGATCAAAATGAGAATGGAGACAACTGTTATAACTTTTGAGGAAGAAAAAAGAAGTTGTTGTACTTAGATTTTAATCTCTTCTAGCTATATGTTCACCCCCAAAGTGACCTTTATATTTGTGTTGTTTTAGATCTTGAAGGGTTAAGACTGCATTTTCTTGCTCCTTTTTTGACCTTGCTGGCTGATATTCTCTAATCCAATCATTCTTAGTTTCAAGTGACTRTGTCATACTCAATATGTTAGACCTGAGCAGGAGTGAATTTCCGTTCAAGAAGTTCTTTCCAAAAAAGGAGGAATCATTAACAATTTAGAGACATGAAAACACTTTCTAATTATGAAAAGATTTGTCTTAATATACTACTAATGTAAATAGCAGTGTAGTACTTGTTCATACTAGTAATTCATATGAGTTCCAAGTTCCACCGTTTCGATAAATTAAATCACATTAATTCTCAAATACTACTTTCCAACTAGATAATTATTCATAGTATGTAAGAGCATAAATTGATGAGTGAACAAAAACATTACTTTCGACTTGCCTTTGCAACACCCATAATACAACTTAGCACAAGCATGGTAAATAGATGAGAATTCTAGCTGTTGAAGTAACTAGTAACAACAAAGCAAATACACTTATCTACTTAGCAAATGTAACCAATAACAACAAAGCAAATTGACCTATCTTCTTCAAATGCTTATCATTTGAAATATTTCTATTTCACCATGACAAGCTCAAAACCCACAAAACGATTAAAACTTTAATCAGATTAAAGTGAGATTATGAAGTGACCAAAAGTATTACAAGCTCGAAACAACATTGTAGCATGAAAATATGTATAAAAAAATAGGAAATCAAACTAAATAAATTAGAAAATTTAAACAACATTGCCCACAAAAACAAAGCGATATAGCCCAAAAACAAGAAACAAAATTGTCAACAAACAAAAGCCGAAATTACCTTGACAAAACGAGCAGATTTTTCGCTTCAATTTCCCACAAATATCCCACAAAATGCAAGAGAAATTCTCGCAAGATACTTGAAATTTTCGCCAACAAAAAGCTCTGAATTTTGCTAACAATATACCTAGAAATTTGCCCACAATTGCTTCAAATTTTACCCACAAAACGTTCGACAATTGAGCAGAAAATTACCCAAAAAATCAATCAAATTAAAAAATGACCCATAGTTTTCTCGAAATATGCCATTGAATAAGTGAAATGAAAATTTGAATGAAAGAGATTGAAGGATTAAGGGTAGAATGAGGGTTGGAGTGATGGAGGTTTCGATGAGAGAAGAGAATGCAAGAATGAGGGTTATATTGTCTGAGTTGAGAGAGAATAATGTGAGAATAATGCAAGAATGAGGCCAGGGTTTGAATTTTTTTACCAAAAATTTCACCCACCGCCACAATAGATTAGTTTCGTGGCTACAAATTTTAATTAAATTGGAATTTGATCTAAGGCAACGGTTTAATATTAACCGTTGCGATAGCCGCATAAAACCGTTGCCAAAAACCATCTCCATAAACCAAACTGTTGCCAAAACGCGTCCCCAAATGTCTAACTGTTGCCAAAACTTGTTGATATTGATCTGACCGTTGCCAAAACCCGTTGCTTTAGACCAAACCGTTGCCAAAACCCGTTGCTTTAGCCTTTTTATGTAGTAGTGTATCTTTCCTAAAATATCTTAGTTAATTTTAGATATTATTTTGTTATATATAATAAGGATATTATTAGGATATAAGTAGTTGGATATTTTCTAGATAACATTTATATCTTTCCTAAAATATCTTAGTTAGTTTTAGATATTATTTTTTTTTCTATATAGTGGCTTAAAGGTATCAATGAAAATTCAGTTTAATTCTTTTGTTCCAAAAATGTCTATTTGTGTAATAGAGAAACCTGTGTGATTGTGTGATTTCCGAAAATTCGCGTGATTAACTACCTTTAGTCCGGTTGTATCTTTTGAGCTTGGTTTTAAGTGCAAATTATAACTCAGAGGGGGGTGGGGTGTGAAATTTGAGTATGGAATAAGTGTTTTTAAATTTCGATGATTGAGACAAGTAAGAACTAGTCCTTCTGAGCGAGAATATAAATGCGAAAAATAAGACAACAAAGGAATAACGAGGTTCAATTCTATGACTATACAGTTCCACTCACATCTTGTTATAATCAACTCAACATAAAAAGAAACTCTCTATTAATATATGCACCTATGCACAAAATTCAGCCCAACGTTCCACCTTTATGGACGTCGCTCAACTACAATAGGTTGATTCAAAAATGTAATTGTACCTAATCAAATTCCCAGCAAACTGTCAAAATGCAAATGATAACCCATTTGGTTCAATTACTTTACATTAATAGCCTTTAATGCTAGAATGAGAGTAAAATTTAGTCCTTATGTATGTATTTGATGAATGTTAGGTATCTTCTTTGTGAGAGAGAACTTTGCAATTTCGATCTATGAAAATGGCTCGTGCAAAGTTGTAGGTGTTTCAGTGGTGCAATCAAGTTAATATAGCTTGGCTTGCATGTATAGAATAGGTTGTGTGATAATATTTTTCCTTGGGTATGGTAATAATCATGGAAATCATACTGCGATGATTTGATTATTCCAACAAATGAAAATCGACAATGAATACCATGATATATTGTCATAGATTAAGATTATCTTCCTGTGACACAACTAGCCACCGTTGATTTCCTAAAATCATTTTTACGGGAAATAAACTTTTCCAAAATATTACAAATGTTAAGAAGTAAACTAGAGAAGCTGCTTTGACACAGTTCCCAAACTGTACCAGTCAACTTAGTTTACTTGTAGTTGTATATAATGAGTAACCAAAGTTACTTATTATATTCAACTAGSTCATCCCTTTAACTTAACCTTTATAGGGCATTTAAACAATCCAAATACTACTTACATTGCATCTAAGACCTAAAACTATGTCTCTTGTATATTTGGTCTTCATGCAATCTTTAAGATTTGGCTACATGAGCTTCGTCTTTACATACATTGAACTTGTAACTTTGTACCTGCACATGCAAACAGAAACTTGCAAACATATATAGTTCAATGTGGTTTGTCATCATTCAAAACTTAAGGTAGGAACTCAACAAATTCCCCCTTTTTGATGATGATAAACCAGGTACCCCTGGAAATAACATCATTATGTTTTGGGAACATGTTCAATATTTGAGTTCTTAAGAACCCAAGGGACTGGTCTCGTACTGTTCCTGCATAATTCATAAGCACACTAGTTCACAACTAACYGACAACAGTTTTAGAAAGAGTTTTACTAAGTACCCCACGCAGATACTAATTAGACTCAAAGCTCTTAGATTTAAACACGTATTCGCAATAAGAACATCATTTAGTTCAGACTTGTTTCCAAGCCTTTAGGATGAACAGAAGTAAAGTTCTTTGAATACACTTACTTCTAGACCAGAATGGTCTATCACCTCCAGCAAGTTTTTCATCCTTGCTCTAGTTGCTGCAACACACACAAATTACAACTCATGTGACCTGTTTCCCCCAGAGATAGGTGGAAAAGATTGGAACTTCACCTGCTTCCCCCTTTTGACATCATAAAAATAATCAAAGAACAAAGGAAAGAATGTAAAAAAAAAAGACAGAACACAACCAGTAGTGTAAACTACTAATTATATTAAGTTTAAGCTAAATCAGGTAGCTTAAACAACATTCTAGGGATATTGATGCTACCAATTGTTCCTGCACCAAAAGTAATTGTCCGACTTAGATAGTTATTACAGACCAATAGTAAACCAAATTACATATGAAGAAGGTTTTGTAATTTGGGAGAGGGGAAACCAGTGATAGAGTAAGAAAAAAAATAAGAGGGGTTAGTAGCAAAATTGATTAAGAAGAGAGGCTAATCAATCAGCTTTAGAGTYATGTCCAGTCTCATAATCTTCTTCCTCATCCTCGTRGTGCTCTGAAGTAGCTTCGTCCTCCTGCATCTCTTCTTCTTCATTATTTCCTTTAGAAACCAGTTCATAACCCTCATCAACAGCTTGTGAAKCCTCCTCCTTSTCTTCATATTCCCCCTGATATGGAATGCCAACTTTCTCAAGAAGAACCTCAACACTCCTGTAGGACTCCTGAAGAGCAGAGCAAAGTCGAGTAACACTGTTGATCATGGACTGCATCATAGTGTTYTGGTCACTCAACTGGTTCACCAAGGCAAAGGTTGCCTGAACTGATTCCATACTGGTTACTGCACCAACTGCAATTCCCTTGCCATCATCCTTCATCTTCAATATGCCACCTACATAACTCATACCCTTCTGACCTAAAATCTGATTGGTGAGATGATACCTTGTTCCATAATCTCCCACCATAGGAATATTCCAATGATTGAACATTAAGGTCAACCATCCTCCATAGGGAAGAGCATGCTTTGCTTTCTCAACACTACAGATTAAGTGTCCAAGAAACATAATAGGGAGGTTCATTGGAATGGGTTCCATGAGACAGTAGAAGAGAACATAATCCATCAACCGTACACACATAGGGCCTTGAGCACTAGGAAACAARATCTTTAAGACTATTCTATGAAACATCCTCATGATTGGTTCTTTTAAGTGGCCAATGCTGTACCCACTTGTAGAAAAATAGACAAAAGCTGCAATTCAAAAGCCGGGGTTTTTAAAAAACCCCAGCATTTGAGTGTCAAAAGCTGGGGTTTTAAAAAACCCCAGCATTTAACCCATCTTAAAGGCAAAAAAATTGGAAAAATCACAAAAGCTGGGGTTTTTTTGAGAAAACCCCAGCTTTTGACTATATTAAAAAAAACCAACGAAATACTTACTCATTCCTAATAACCCTCCTTGTCAAAGCCTAAGACCAAAATAAACCCCCAACTCACGCCTAACCCTAATCTCACTCCTCTGATCTCTCGTCACTTGACTCACTTCACGCCTATCATCACTTCTCTCTCTTCTTTCGATTTTCAAACCTTGGTGGTTCATCTACTTTCAYAATGCCGCTCGCCGAGGCTCTCAGATCTGAGATGACAGACGCTCCTCGCCATTGTTCCTCTTTTCAATTGTTCGAACCACCGCACCATTGCTGCTTGTTTCCTTTTTTCTCCTTTTTTTAGTTACTCTTTGGAAAATTGATTCTAAACTTTAAATTTTTTCTGAATTTTTGTTAGTCTAAACTTGAATAATTCGGCGATGATTTGTTTTTCCTGAATTGTTTGTTGTTTTGCTCAATTATTTGCTGATGAAAATTGTGAATTATTTGTTAATTATTCTGATTTTTTGGTCGATTTTGTGATGATCCTAGGTTGCTGCGTTGTGGTTGTTCTTCATCCCATTGTTAGGGTTTCGGTTTTATTAGGTATTCTTCTTCTTCTCTCCTCTTTTGCCCCACATTTTTTTTTGTAGAATTGCTTATGTATTTGTTCGGATTTTGTTCAGATTTTGTGTAGATATGCTCGAACGTCAATTCTAACCACCTGTACAAACATGTAAGTTCTTGCTAAATCCCCATTTCATATTGTTCGTATTTCCTTTGATTTTATGCATGTTTGTGTTTTGCATATGCATGTTTGTGTTTTGCATACTTGAAAGATTATTTATTTATCGTGCTTGCAAATTTGTGGGTGCATTTATTTCAGATTGAAGAAGAGATAAAATGGGGAAGATGACGATACCAAAGTTGGGATTTTTGATGTTAATGATGATAATGGTGAGCAATCTAACAGAAGCAATGAAYATGAGATACAAAGACCCAAAAGCGCCGGTAAATAAAAGAGTCAAGGACTTGTTATCTCGGATGACTTTGGATGAGAAGATTGGTCAAATGGTTCAAATTGAGGGCAAAGTTGCTTCTGCTGATGTTATAAAAACCAACTTCATTGGTATATTATTATCAAATTTTCTCGTTTCTGCTTAATCGTCATTTTTTGATGCCCAATTTGATTGATTTGTAAACAGTTGATTACAAAAAAGATTCGAGGGTTTATTGTTGAAGTAATGGGTTTTTGTAAAGCAAACATTTATGCCATWTTGATTGATGTATGAAGTTGWTTATACTGATTTTAATGTTCATTTTGATTGATTTATGAAGTTGATTATACTGATTAATTAATTCCCATTTTGATTAATGAAGTTGATTATATTATACTGATTAATTGATGTCCATTTTGATTGATTTATGAAGTTGATTATGCTGATTAATTGATTTGGGTTAAGAAGATTAGAGATATTTTTTTAAAAGAAATAAAATAAAGATGGGTGGCATATTGTTATTTTTTAAAAGCGATAATAATGGTTGTCCATTTTGATTGGTTAGTGAAGATGATTAGATGATGTGGCAAAAGCTAAATTGTAGGGTTTAGTAATTTGTAAGCAATGTGTCATCTATCATATATGCCTATTCTAATGTATTTAAGAAGATATTTATTTGATGTGCATTGTGTTAATWTTAATTTGATAGTAATGGGTGTTACTAAAATGCAAAATATATATTAATGGGATATTRCAATGTGAATAGGGAGTCTGTTGAGCGGAGGAGGTAGTGTGCTAGCTCCAAAAGCATCTATAAAAGCTTGGGTGAACATGATCAATGAATTTCAGATGGGCGCCCTGGCTACCTGTCTCGGAATACCGATGATTTATGGTATTGACGCCGTTCATGGCAACAACAATGTGTACAATGCCACCATTTTCTCTCACAATGTTGGGCTTGGTGTCACAAGGCAAGCATTTTATTTTTGCTTTCTATAATTTATTGTTGTGGTTTGTCTCTTGTCATAATGGCATATGAAGCAAAGTTAGATTTATGTCAGTAGTCCAACTTTGTAAATGTATGTTAGTAGTCTTGATTAATTGATTGGCAATAAATAAGTTTAAACCAGATAATATTAGTTTGAATCAGTATAAATAAGCTAAACTGGCCTAGATTTAGGGTGGAATTATGTTTTGCTACTAAAAGAAGTTACAATTGTTATTGCATATGCTAGGATTTTTCACTTTTGTTGTTAGGTTGTAGTTTTTGAGTACTGTATAATCTCATTTTAGTAGATTGAATGTGCATATGATAGTGAAACTTTATTATGGAGTATATTTGTTAGAGTCCCTTCACTCTGTTGTGGTCATTGTTGTATTTTAATTGTCCTTCAGTCTTGTTCAATGGAATTGTCCAAGTAACTTAGCATATGATTCCCTAATAGGCAGTTATGAGATTCAACCTTCTCTRTTTATTCTGTGCATCTGTGTTACGAATTTTACATTTTCCCTAGCTGACTAATTTATGTCACATAATTGCCATCTCTTATTTCATACTTCCGTCCTCACGATCCGAATTTACTTTAGTTTTAGGCCTTTTCACTAGTTGTTAAAAACTTAGTATGTAAGATGACTAGCATCTAGGTCTTTTGTGGATGCAGAATGCAACTTTGTAAACATGTTTGATCTCAATGCATAATGGAGGGTCATTCAATCATAAGTCCACACGAATTTCTTATACAGTACTGTATAATCTGATTTTGGTTGAATGTTGATTCAAATATGAAATTTGCTGATTAGTTTCATGCTAGCTCTGATGTGGATCTTTTACTTGTTTAATTAACTGATATCAACCAAGAGCGTGTTGTTTAACCAGATTGCCAAAGATGTACAGATGCAATTATTTTTCTGGTGTCTTTTAGTGGAATTATCACCTGAATTTGGATCTTATTATTCTCGCACTATATCGTGCTTCGGCAATTATTTYATCTTTTTATGACTTGTTTTTTGGCTGATTATTCCTCAGTGTCAAGGAGGAGAATGGTTTCATTATGCTTGTGTTGGACTGACACCTGAAACAAGATATAAAGGAAAGTGGTACTGTCTAACTTGCAGAGAGCTCCCACAGTATCGTTCTTGAATCAGTTTTCTGTCAAACTCATAAGCAAGGTCGGTCTRCCAATACATATACCCATTATAGATGTTGGTTTCTAAATATGTAATAGTATTTTGCTTCGATTAAGCGAAACAACTTACTGCCTCTTTGGATCATACATCTTTATTCTTTAGAAGGTTGCATTTGRTTGATTAACTGATGAATATTGAACAACTTACGAGATCAGTTGGTGGGACTTCTGGCTTTGCTATTAGTATGAGCTTTTTTAAAAACATTCTTAGGGATAGGAACTATGATTTTTCTGTAACAATTTTGCTGTTATGTGCACTATAAACATTCTTAGGGATTGGAATTAAATTTCTTATGTACTCTAATCATTTACCTCCTCAATATATATACAAGTTATTTTAATGAGTGTAATTTATACTCATTTATTAGTATTTTTTACCAAATTTTAATGAAAATTGATATTAATATGTATATGTGAAAATAACCAAAAAAAATTAGCCCATCTTTTGTTTCTAATGAGAGACAAAACATGGGCTGATTTTTTTTAATATATAGCAGTCAAAAGCTGGGGTTTTTAGCTAAAACCCCAACTTTTGACTTTTAAGGCGTAAGTTGCGATAGACTATGCAGACACTTGAAACCAATTTCTTTACGGCGGTTATGTTTCAAAATATTTTTAATTCAATTTCAGCCAAAATTTAAATAGAATGTAATGCAATCGGTGTAATTATGCAACTTCCACTTTTAAAACAGATATTGTTTCAAAAATCTTGCGGAAAATATTTGTTGTTTTTAATCTTCTTATTTAAAATTTTTGCATGCGATAAATCTCTTTCTGTTTTGGTTTCAAACAGTTTCCTTATTTTTCTTTCTTTCTTTCATGGTATATACTTTCTCAATATCATCTAATCCTTTTTTTGTTCTCTCTTTCTTTTTTAATATTTGAAACAAATTTCTTCAAGCTTTTATTTCTTAGTGCTCCACTGAGTTCAAAAATCGGTTCACCATGTTTAAAGAAGAAAAAAACTAGGTTATGAGAACGCAGACGAGTCTCCAGATTGAGACAAAATTCAAAACACAGATGCGAAAAGTAATTGAATCAGTCTTAAGGATTCTTGAAGAGGACGTTTGAGCGTTTTGAAGGGAGCCTGCTATCAGAGGATTCAAAGAAGACTACCACCTTCAAAACCACCACTCCCAAAGCCACTGCCACAAAAAAACAAGACTCCAAAACCTATTGAAAAATTACGAAATGCCTCTCCAACAAATTTCAAATACATCACTCACTAAAAAACCGTTCTCGACCAACAAAGATCATACACCAGAATGATGGAGATCCAAGTCCGGAGGAATCAAAGACGGAATGAAGGAGTGTTTGATAGAAGAAGCTCTAGCACACAGGCCAAAGTTGAGGTATGTACAGATACTCATATAAGTACCCTCAAAAGTAGAATGCGGGATAGCCTTCGTGGAAATGAGAAAGTAAGAAGTTGAAAGAGCGCGACTTCAATGTGCTTATGGATATAAAAAGAGCTTATCCGTTATGATTCTCTAAAAAGATACCCGTTTGTCCCTCAAGAAAAACCGCCATCAAAAGCGGTATTAAGGCAATTCAGAAGAAAGTTATCATACCTACCACCACACACAAACAATTATAAACAAAACGCTACAAAAACAAATCGACCCCGCCTATCACATCAATCTACACCCAGAATAAACACCAAATACAAA
>SNQN01007776.1:0-31936 GCA_008642245.1 Bassia scoparia | reverse complement strand
CATACATCAAATTATCAATAAAATTCATTTTTACATCTTGTTTTCTTCTTATTAATAATTCGATTCGAAAATTTGTGTCGCATGACACAGAAAGAATGTCCCAGACCATTAGCAACATTCGAAGAAGTGTATCTACGGACAACATTATGACCAATGCTGTTCACCAAACCAACCCTGCACATTGGCAAGACGCAACATGATCCTCGTAGATATCCCACATCAAGAAACCCGTCGGAGGCTAGACCGAGCACATGTCGAAAACGCGAATAGAGGAACAACCACTCCAGGGCAAAAGAACCTAACGATAAAGTCTTACCGTTCATAACTTGACCCAAACCGAAGATCGACTGCTCGGAAGCCAAAAAAGGTTGATCCATTTATTTGACTTCCACAAGCAACCTGACGAGTATACAAGGTGAATGTAGATTTGCAGAAGCCAGTACCTTGTTAAATAAAATCGCCAATTAATTGTTCATGAGCTTGGGGCAGCGATCTCACTAGGGTTACTCGGGAGGTCAACAATCTATAATAATAATTAATAAATTAACATATAACAACTAACAACAACAACACAACAACACATAATAATATAATAATAATAAATAATATCAATAATAATAATAATAATATAATAATATTATAATAAATAATAATAAAAATTCTTAATAGATCCCCTTAATTTTTATTTTTTCGCATTAGTGTTTTTTCTAAATAAAAAATACATTAATTAAATTATAGTGATCCCATTTGTTGCTAAATATCAAGCTTGACATTATGAGGAAGCCCAAAGAAAAAGGTTATTCTATACTTTTCTTAAAAAATGTTCGTACTTGTTATTTTTTCGAAAATCGAGCACAAAATACAGTAGAGGATTAAGTTGTAGATTGAGGATAGTGACACGGATCGGATATCCGATATCCGAAAATCTAGATATCTGATATCCGTATCCGATCCGAAATGTTTCGGATATTCGATATCCGAAAATTTTCGTATCGGATACTACGGATATCCGATATCCGATTTTGGCAAAAATATTTTTAAAAAGTTATAGAAATATATTACTCCGTATAAAATATTAAATTTTCATGAAAAAGAAATAATATTTTCGGATAAATTAAAGTATCAGATATCCGATTCCCCTTGATATCCGAAATCCGATATCCGTTTTTTCGGATATCGGAAAATTTTAAAATCAATATCCGAATTCGTACCCGAAATCCGAATTTTCGGATCGAATATTTGATCCGAAATCCAATWTCGAATCGGATATCCAAAATGATCGGATTGGATGCGGATCGAATATTCGGATTTTCGGATTTTCAGATAGTTTTGTYCAGCCCTAGTTGAGGACCATAAAAGAGAGATGAAAASATTAAAGTATATATATTGATGAATATTTTAATAAAATAAGTGTAGTAAAGTTATGTTGTCCTTACATAAAAGGGATAATAATAAGTATTTAATTGTGGTCCCCATTCAAAAAAATAAAAAGAAAAAGCAAATAGGACATTTCTTGTGAAATTTCGCTAAAAAGAAATTGAGAAAGTTTATAAGAAACGAAGAAAGTAATTCTTATTAAATCGTTAGTGTATTTCAATAAGTTTCAATTCAGTAAAAATAAGTTTAATACTTAAAAATTCGTTAATGTTTGGAAAATTTGCGAGGAAAGACTTTTTACAATATTTTTGTTGCAAGAAAAGACCTTATGTAAAATTTTATGTGAAGAAAGACCAAATCAAAAATATTTGTTACGAGGGACCTTACCTTCATTTTTCAGTGTTGCCCACAAAACTACCACTGCCAACCACCGCAATTCAACCACCACCATCGCAATTCAATCTACAATTGCCACAATTCAATCAACCACGCCATCGCAATTCACCCACCGTATGATTGTTCAAAATGTTTGAAACAATAAAGCCTTAAAGAAACTCTTCATCCGAAAMAATACTATTTGTGAGTTCGCGCAAATTCGGCATAATAATTGATGTAGAAGTAATTGAATAACCATACTTGCAGAGTCAATTAGATATCCATAACAATCGAACTGAAGCGGTCAGACCTTCACAATCAAAGAAACCCATAACACAATACCTAAAATGCTTAACTCCATAGATTAAGATCTAGGAGGATGACATAAACAAAAACAATAATCAAACAAAATAAGAAGCCACCGCAAGGGGCAAATTTATTAAAAAAACTAAAACCCAAGAGACGTAGTATTCAAATAACTATCACACGTAAGAGCCGCTCAATGCCGACGAGAGAAAACAAAATAGTAAAACTACTCCCTCCAAACAAAAGTCACGAATCGGGTATAATCAGTCTACGAACCGTCGAACCAGGGATAGACCAAACCCAGTCACTACTTCAGGATTGTGACTTCGTGAAGACCTGAGTCCACCACCGATCTACCGCAAAACGAGACAACACTCACACGTTAATAAGGTGATGAATACTACACAACTCGAAGGACGACAAATTAGGAGCCTAACAACAACAAAAAGAAAAAAAAAACCGCTCATCGACGACCTTATTAAAAACCTCGACAAGATCGCCGACAAACGTTAGACATTCTTTCGGCTACTAAACTAAACAATATAGTTTCCAGTAATTTTTTAAAAAAACTAAGAAATATAGGGAAAATCAATCAAAACATTAACTACACCCACATTTACAAAGGGTAAATGAATACAACAGATCTCATATGTATTTTAAAGACTAGTTTTTTATGCACGCGATGCGTGCAACTTTATTTCTATCTTATATTGTTTTTGTTTCTAGAAGTTTATGCTTTGTTTTCTTATAAATTTATTATTGTTTTCCAAAATCTATCTTTGATTTTTTGAAATTAAGTATGTTTATTTTATGAGAATAAAAATAAAATCAATCAAGTTGCACATAAATTGAAAAACATTGGTCAATTATATTAATTGTAGTCTCGTTTTTATTTATGTATTGAACCCAACATTTTGTTTTACTTATGTATATCTAATATCTTTATACGTGTTGCAAAATACTAAAAATCGATGGAGAGAAAAACACAACTAAAACATAGGTACTTGGTGTAAAATAAACCTATTTCCCCCTGTTTCGTAGTCATTTTAATCTGTATCCCTTATTTATTAGAAATTTTATCCATAGTAATTTTTTTTTTCCACTTCATTATTTATATGAGAGTCAATTTAACATTCAATTTCAATATTTTTTTTGTTTTTAGCTATTACTCATTAGTGATGAGAACTTTCTTTTTTTTAATTTTATAAATTTGAGTGAAGTATGCTTTAATTTGATCATAATTTATTTTGTTTTTATGTTGATTACATGTTATCATATTTGGCAATGTTTTTTTGAATTATATGTAAAATTAATTGTGGAATTGATTATGTTACATTTGACAATATATTTGAATTTTGTGTTGACTACATTATAAGTGAAGGGTATTTTTGTATTTTTCAAGGGGGACACCATTGCTCCCTCCTTGGCTTATATATAGGATTTTTGATTATCAAAAAGTTTAACACCTATTTGGCTATTTGCAACGACGTAACCCCGTCTCGGATGGAGTTATGGAGTATAAAAGGGAAAATTAATGAGTTAACATAGGGAGTATTAGATTATTAGTTACTCCATAATGCCGATATTAATTAATTTTCAATAAATTAATGATAAAAAAACTGATGTAATTTAATGACAAAATCTTCCATCCAAAACAACAAATAATATTAATTTAGTAAAAATAACTTGAATTGGTTTTATAATTTTAATACAGAATTGCAGGAAGCAAAAATTAGAACGTTGAAGGCAGAGTGAGAGTGAAGAAGGGTGAGAAAAATGGGGGTTGAAGATATGTATTGGACCCACTTCCAGACTGTGCGTTTTGGTGTTCATCTTTCTGGGAATTTCACTTCTCAACTTGTAAGTTTTGTTTTTTCAATTTTCCCTTTTTTTTTTGGAACCCCAATTTCATTTTCTTTTACTGCATTGTGTGATGGATTTGATTTATTTGTGTAATGTGGCATTTATGGTTAGTGGAACAAAGACATTTTCTCTGATAATGACATGGYTTTTGTTCAATGTGAATTTTGTATATAATATTGGAAAGATTCATAATTGGAGAAGTATTGTTCAGTTTTGATCATCAGAAGAAKTGTTAAGCTTTGAAAGTATGAATTTTTATTGTGAAGAAGCATATATGTCAAAGATTGATGTTTAATTACAGCATGCAATTGGAAAATTTGAAGATGTTTTGTGTGAATTGTCAATTTTTTTGAGGTTTTCTGTTAGCATGCATGCAATAGGAAAATTTGAAGATCTTTTGTGTGAAATGTCAATTTTTCGAGGCGATCTGTTCTTTAGGTGAGAAAATTTGAAAGCTACAATGGAAAATCAGAAACATTTGAGGTTTTGTGCATGTTTTAGAATCTGACCCCCACTAATTGCAATGTTCATATTATGAAATCTGAAGCAACAAATCAATTCAGAATTCTAAAACCCTCTTTTCAGCCTGAGGCATTTCGAATCGTTCGTCGGAGAATTAGACTATATGGACAGATTCTCAATGTGGCAACATATATCTAAATGAATGGGTGTGACKAGTGGAGCTTCATGTTGCATCTAGCTTCTAATTACATTGATTGTGACATAMTGTTAGTCTGTGACTATGAATTGGGTTTKGTTGTTGGTATGTTTACACAATTCGTCTCTGAAATCATCTCATAGTTTCTGCCCCATTAGACAAATTATGTGAGTAGATGAATTGGGTTTTGTTGTTGGATGTTGTATGTTTACTTGTTTGCTTCGGTGACATTAGTCGCTAGGATGAAAATATTAGATTTGTGCTTCGATTCTCCTGCTATTACTTTGAACTTTGCCTATTTACCTTCTATTAACCATGACAATAAAGTGACCATTAATCATTGTATGTGTCAATGCAATACCAAGCCACGATCACAGTTGATGTGTTGAACTCATGAATCATGAGTCTCATGACAYTCGCATCATCGAAAGAAAAGCAMACTGCTGTGCTTCGATTCTCCCGCCATTACTTTGAACTTTGCATATTTCCCTTCTATTAACCATGACAATAAAGTGATCATTAATCATTGTATGCGTTACTGCAATACCAAGYCACAATCACAGTTGATGYGTTGAACTCATGAATCATGAGTCTCATGACACTCGCATCATCAAAAGAAAAGCACACTGCTGTTAGGATTAACACAAGTTGTTGTTCTGGTAACAAGTGTTTAAAGCTCCATCACATACARCACAAGACATTTCAGTTTTGGTCTTTTTACCTTCRAATCGTAAGTTTTATGAAAATCAGTTGGTATAAAGGCTAAAGAGTAAAGAACAATATAGGTGAGAAGATTGAAGCTTTAATTTCACATCAAGTTATTACAAAGTGTGTTTTGTGATGTCTTTCTACTTTTAAAAATAAAACTGAATTCTGCATTGATTTGGATTATTAGATCATTCCCAAGAAATTCTCGGAGAAGGTCAGGAAACGATTCCCTGAGAAATTGTCCCTCAGAGGCCCTGCTGGAGAAAGCCATAACTGGGAAGTAGAGCTCAGTACAAATAACAATACCACTTCCCTTGTTGGAGAGAGTTGGAAAGAGTTTGTAACTACATATGGGCTAAAAGAAAATGACTTTCTCGTTTTCAAGTACAAAAACAACTCTTATTTTAAGGTATTAATATTTGATGCACAAAGCTCTTGGGTTGAGAAAGAATCATCCTATTTTGTTGTAAAAACTGATACTCCAAGAAGTGACTATGGTGAGGAAACAAAGCAAGAGAAGGTAGCTAAGCCAAGGGAAGAGACTCCTCCACAAGTTTTCACCGACAAGAATGAAGAGAGCGATCAAATTCCGAGAAGAGGAGATTCAAGGGAGAGGGAGTCCCTGCACAACATGTCAACGGAWGTTGCTGAAGACTCAGATGAAGAAGTTGAAGTAGTTAAACGGAAAAAGGATGATTTTGAATGGAAACCCGTAAARAAAGTTAGAGAGGACAATCGTAACATCAGTGATACTCCAGAAAGTATAAGAGGCCTAGCAAGCAGCAAAGCTTTAGACTGGCCAAAAGATGGGATTGAGACTAGACAAGGTATAGTTTTTCTTGACACTCGTAGCCTCATAAAAAAAAAAAATCACATATTTCCATCCTTTTAAATTCTTAAATTACTTTCTATTAAGTGTAATTGGAAGAGAAATAAATGAGAAGAAAATTTAATTCAGTCGCATCATAATTGACAGTTGACATAGGTTCTTCATCCCACTACTCAACTCGAAAGCAGGCAAACCCAAGGAGGAAGAGTCCAACTGCTTCCTATAACTACTTAACACAAAAGCGTGGAATCCTTGGGAGGAAACGGGAGCCAACAGATATGGAAAAGGAACGGGCTAAGCAACTGGCATTTCAGGAGTTATCTGAAGATAGCTTTTTAATTGTAATGTCACCTTCGCATGTGGACAAAACGTTTCGACTGGTAAGTCGTGCATTTGTTCCCACAGATTTTACTATCTTTCAGTATTATTGTTAATGTGCAGCCTTGTCTACTCTTCATACTTCCTCCGACCAAATTAGTTGGTTCAATTTACAAACTCTCAATATCATTTGTGCGATGTTTGAAACTTTGAACCGAGTTATAAGTTTATAACTAGCCATTTATATAGTATTTTCTTTAACATTGAGCCACACTCCCTTCTAAAAACAAACCTATACTTTCTCCTTCATTATTACCATGTCTTGAAGAAAATGGGAATGCTGGAAGAAGCAAGTATTGTTTTCTTAGAAAAATTCTATACCAGATGCATGAATTTTACTAATCTCTAAGATTGATGAAAAAGGAAGTTTTATGCAGGCTCTGCCGAAAGCATGGACAGAAAAGTTCATGTCTGCTTGCAACCAAGATGTTATGCTTCGCCTAGGTGACGAAGACAAGAGTGAATGGCGCACTATGAGGTACAACTATGACAGGAATAGGTGTTTGGGACAGATTATAGGCGGGTGGAATCATTTTGCTCGTGACAATGCTTTACGTGAGTCCGATGTCTGTGTATTTAAGCTAGCTGGCCGAAAGCATGGTAATGTTTGCATGGATGTTAAGATATTCAGGGTCACTGAAGTGGGAAGCGATCATTCGCTTGCAATCAACCAGACGAGTGGTCAAGCTCAAGAAAAGTCTTCTACCAGCGATGTAGTCGTCGGACTTAAAAGCATGAAGAGAAATTTGTAATGTATCGATAATGCGAGCTATTAAGTATGTAAGTTATGTACTTGCAATGAACTTTTTAGTACTGGTCTTGAATTCTTGTAGTAATAAATTTGGAATAAAGTGTATTTTAGGTGAAATGAAAGCTGCAAAGTAAGTTTCGAATGATGTTTAAGAAAAATAATCAAAGTCGTGATGGTAGGGTGCAAAAAACTAAACAAGGAGTACTTGTAATTTTGTGACTGAGGATTTCAGTGTAAATGCAAATATGCAATGCTTCAAATGTCATTACTGTGTTGCATTGATATTTATTTGGCAAGTGGCTTACCTCTCTTCACTATGTTTAATGATTGGTGAAAATTAAAAGTTAATAGTTTCAGGTCAAGTGGTTCTCAACTTGCCAATCCGGTGTGTAAGAAAAAAAATATTATTTTACAACATACTCATTGAGATGAGTCAAATAAAATAGCAAAAGGAAACAACAGAAAGAAATAATCCCACATTTTGATGGTCGGTACTTAATAATCCGACCTTAACGTAATCACTAAATAATCCTAACTTGTATGTTAATCTTCAGTCATTGATCCTATTTCTAAGTTTTAGCTGTTAATTCTCTCACCTTACCTCTTATAAGAGGTTAATGGCTTTTTAAAAAAATAAAAACTAAACAAATCACCCAGCCACCTCACTGCCTTCACCGACTGGCGACTGCCCTACCACCCCACTGCCACCACCCTCACTCTATCACCATCGCACAACCACCATCCTCCCTCACTCAATCCCACCGCCACCATTCTTCCTTTCTCTTTTCTCTCTCCTCGACGCGCCACCAACTGCAGGGCTGCCGTTGCGTTTGTGTTGCTGCAACGATTGTGTTGTTGTTGTTGTTGTGTGGTTGCTGTTGTCGTCGTCGCTCCTCTTTTCTTTGAACCGAATTGAGGTTTGCAAAAGGGAGGTTATGGCTAGGGTTTCGAGGGGCGAGGGAAGAGTGGTGGGGGTTGTTTTCGAGGGTTGGGAAGGAGGTCTGAGGGGCAGAGGCTGGGGTGGGGGAGGACGTTTGAGGGGCAACAAATGGAGTGGGGGAGGACGTCTGAGGGGCAATTAGGGATGCAAACAGGGCGATCCCCGCAGTGGGAACAATTTTTTTCCTCGTCCCCGCCCCGATGGGTTTGTACCCAAAACCATCCCTACCCCATCACCCATATGGGTATCTACCCTCGTCTAATACCCATTTTCCTCACCCCATCACCCATCGAATTGCCGCTTAATACCCATATGTACCACATATTTATATTCAATCATTTGGGCCTTAAAATTCATAATACATATCCAAAGTATGCGACATTGCGACTAATGCGAGATTGAGAGTATTCGTGAATTTGCGAATTGTGAGTTGTACTCACTAATTCACTAATAAGTAGGTTAGTAGCGAGTAATATTGGGCCATAAATTGTACAAAATCCAATATCTCATATACTTAAATAAATACAATTTTAATACTTATACATCATAATATTCATACATTTATAAATTTGTATATTCATACATATATCATGAGGTGGGGCGGGGCGGGGATCACCTAAAACCCATCCCCATCCTCGTGGTGGCCTGGGTAAAAATTTTGTACCCATGACCCATCAAATCCGACCTCGAGGCAAGAATAGGGCGAGTCTCCTACTAGACCCGCCCGCCTGTATCCCTAGGGGCGACGACTGAGGTGAGTGGTGGTTTGAAGGCGGTGAGTGGGATGGGTGAGGGTTTGTGCGGGATGAGTATAATATATTTTTTTTATATAAAAAGTTAAAAAGAAAATGTTTCAAAAAGAAAAAAAACCGGATAGAATGATCTGATTAGTAGGTCATAGGTAAAATAGTTCAATGAGGGAAGATGAGGTAAAAGTTAGGATTATTTTTTAATTACATTGAAATCGGATTATTGAGTGCAGACCACCAAAAGGTGGGATTATTAGTTTCCATTTTTTCAAAGAAAAATTTGCTAGAAAATACCTCTTAAAAATAAAAAAACTTTACGAGAAGGGACCTTTCTCGTGCTATTTATTGCTGCTACTCACCTTTCTTTTTGCTGCGCCTCTTATCTGGCCTTTTTTCTCAGTTATTCATCATTTTTTCGAGCATATTTCCTTCATAAAAGTTGTAGATCTCGGAAAAATACATGAAATAGGCTCAAAAATTGCATAATTTAGAGTTATTTGTAGGAGTTATGCCGTCTACAAGTCAACGTTGACAAAGGTTAATGCTCACAAAAATTATTTTTTTAGGTCCTTTTTTGCAATTTATTTTAAAAAGGTCTTTTTTCTCTTTACTAATTTTTTTAAAAGGTCTTTTTTAGCAAATTTTCCTAAAAAAATATCCTATGTGTGATCCGGTCAATCTAATCTGATAAATCGAATATTGATACAACTTTTGAAGTTTCCTATAGTCCGTATCGTTTCTTTGTATACTTCTAGATATCTGAAATATTTGATTTTTTTTTGTTATGGTGATGAATATTTAGATTAAAAATAAAGAAAAATAACAAAAGCAAGTACGAAGTAAAAATAAAAATAAAATGCAGAATTTGATCTGTGATCTAATCAATTTGATCTGAAATTTATTAAATTGAATTTTATTCGGGATTTATTGTCGAATTAAATATCTAAAAAAATTGAATCGAGAAAAATTACCTATCGGATCAAATATTCAATTTGAATATTCTACTATGAGGCTAAGTATGTTACCATGAATAGTTGAATACTAATACGATACCGATCAAAATAATTGGATACTAAATATCACTTAAAATATTAAGAATTTCATATGTTTTCTTAAATTTAATACTTCCTCCATTTTCGAAATTAAAGCTTGATTGCAACAAGGGGTATCATTTGAGAGTGAGGGATATCTCAAGTGGTTGAAGCTTCCCTTCCAAWTTCAGGAGATCCTATGATCGATTYTCATCCTCGYCTTTGTAACTCTCTTAACACCAAAGAAACAAGGGTATTATTTGTGAGAATTTAAAAAATTATTTTGTTGCAAGCTTTTGAAAATAGTGAAGTATCAATATTAGTATTTTATAATATTATTCTCCATCCGTCGTTACGTTTTATTTGAAACAACAGAAGGTATTGTATGCATCAGATATACAATAAATTTATTGTGCATCAAGCATATAGCGACTCTTTATATCAATATAGTGACCCTTTATATCAATATAATGACTCATTTCACTTTACATCAATATAGTGATAAAAAATAAGGGTCACTATATTGATAAAAAGAGTTACTATATTAACTAAAAGGGTCACTATAATCTGATGTACAGTAAATTTATTGTGCATCCGATGTACCTAATACTTTGTCTTGAACCAATAACTATAATTGAGTGTTATACAATACTTGAAACAATTCTATTCTTTTTCATTTTTAGTTAAATTTGGGAGTATCTCCGTAAGTACCGTAACAAAATTATTGCAATAATTGCACTTTACACGCATGACGAGATAAAATTTTAAAAATTAATGTTTCTCATTATGTATTTGTGAAAATTATAAACATGTGATCATAAAAAAACTACAAGTTGAGTCGAATCCAACGATATTGCAAATGACTATATTTTTTCTTATTTATAAGTAACAAATCAAGATCATAGTGAGAATTGTGAATTGTGTCAAAAGTACAATAATTGCGTTTATTTTGTTACGAATGGAGTACCTTACTTAAATCATTGAACTTTTTACATATACTAATATTTACTTTATTCACTTTCTCATTTTTTTTACTCTCTTACTTTTTCCTACTTTATTCACTTATTCACTTTTTCACTTTTTTTTATCTTTTTTACTTTTCCTAATTTTATATACACTAATTATTTTATTCACTTTCTAGTCATTTTCTCTCTGTTACTTTTTCTAATCTTATACTCTTATCTACAATTAATAATTTTTGCCATTAAAGCATAAGGGAGGTAGCAATATATTTCTCCCCATCCATATCTTACATTTTTACAATTGTCGTGTATTTCGTATCTATTGTGTGTTCGTATTCGTACTGCAATCTAGGTGTGAGGGTCCATATACCATAAGCCATAATCACTGTACTAGGAGTTGAACAAAAGATCAATGTTATTTTAGAGGTTCCAGAAATTTCCTTTGCTCTCATCTCTTCAATTTACTCTGCACTTCTTTGTTCATGGTACAGTTGACAGAATGCAAGGAGGAGAAAAACGCAAGCATGCAAGAACGAGGGACGAGCTTATGTACTGGAGAAACCTCAATCCTGTGTTTAAAGTCGTTCTTCATCCTAATTTTCGTTCTGCTCTTGTAAGTAATTTTTTAATTTTTAATTTTGGTTGCTTTCTTTTGATGCTTTACCAAAATGCGACTTTTTACATAGCAATTTTTGTTCTTTACCATCATCTAATTAATATTCTAATTGTCTGTTCATTTAGTTTAACTCGGTTCATTTTGGTTTGTGTATATTAAGGGTTTGTTTACTTTGTCTTATTTTCAGTTCATTCTAACCTAATTTTATTTTTTCATAGAATATTCATGTCAGTTCATTTCAGCTCGGTTGTTTTTAGTCGGAGTGTAAACGGATCCTAAGTAGAATTTATAATACTTGGGCTCTATTTGGCAAGATGTGTAAGTGACTTTAATTTTAAGGGGATTTCATGTTTAGAGATATGTATGTGATTAGAGATGGAGAGAATTATTGATCAACTAAAAAGGAGTGATACGAGTAGAAGGAAACGAAAAAAAGTACTTCGTATTAAGGTTAATAAAAGTCAAATTTGAGGGAAAAAAAAGTAATTATCCACGTCCCGAGCATGACTACCTGAGGCAATCATTCAAAGCATGTCCCGCTAGCGGATTCAGCGAATTTTGAAATGCATTTTTCGTTCAAAGCCCGAAGCTGCCTTGCTCAGCTTTATGGGAGCAAAGGGGCTATTCTTGCTTTAAGAAATTTTGTTCTTGTTAGTTGAGGGACTAAGAGTAACTAATTATGCAATTGACTAGTTGGCCTATTCTAATGCACTCTTGTTTTCAACGTTTGATTTATAAATATATATACTATAATGGGTTGTTTTCCTACACTAAATTTGTTGGAAATTCTTGACAATGTGATCTGATCAGGAGATTCCTCGGTATTTTTCTGAAAATGTGAAGGGTAAGTTGCCTCATAAGGTGGCTCTCAAGGGGCCGAATGTTGATCTTGATACGTGGGAAGTGCACCTCAAAACCAGCAACGACACCAGYCGGTTTSTCGGACAGGGTTGGGAAGCATTTGTTGATGCTTTCTCTTTGGAGGWGAAYGACACTTTGGTGTTCAAGTACAAGAACAACTCCTATTTCAAGGTTACAATTTTTAGCGCAAAAACCTCATGTGAGAAGGAATCGTCACATTTTGTTGTAAAATCTGATTCTCAACAAGTAACAAAACAGGGTTCTGCACTAGTTCCGAAGCAGGAAAACAGAAGTGTAGAAGAGAAGAGGCTAGATTATGATGATCAGAGCTCACTCTCGCGAAGTTCAAAGGTGGAAAATGTATATAAGAGAGTGTTTAGTAACTTAGATGATGATCGAAAACCAATGGAAGCTCTACCTCTTAGAAATGTGAAAGTGAAAACAGGTATGTCTGTTCCTGTAATGTGATCTGATGTCAGAAAAGGGGTTAAAAATCAAAATAGAAGCTATTCGATCTTCTAACTTCATGTCTTCTAATGTGGCCTTAGAGTCWGAAGGGGACAATGCTGCTTCTCCGCGCCCCCTGTGCAATAGGGAACAGACAACCAAGGAGATACGGAGGGMCAGGCAACGGGCAGAAGAGATACAAAGGTTCCGAAAGAACAGCTTTTATGTAGCCTTGTCGCGTTCCCACGTTAATGGGAACATGAAGCTGGTATGAGTTCTTCACTTGTCGCTTCCCCCCTCCCAAACACCTGCACATTTATCCTTAAGATAGGAATTTCATTGATTAACAAAGGTTCGCTTCAATGTGTGACATTCGATGATGGTATTCAATGATGACTCAACACGAATCAAAGTTAGTCATATATCATTAATYTGATCACTCTGATGTTGATTATGCAGGGTATCCCCAAACAATGGTGGAATGAGGTGGTGAAGTCTAAATGTGATAAGTGTATGAAAATCCGCATTAAGGGCCAAGTTGATTATGATCAACAGTTGTACTTTTGCTCCTATGATGAGTCGAAATGTACTGCTACAATCACTACTGGTTGGAAGAAGTTTGTTCTGGAAAATTCCTTGTATGAATATGACTGCTGTGTTTTCAGTCTCGCCAAGCCGTTGGAAGAAAATCATGAGTTTATTCACATGGAAGTTGAGATCATCCGAGCCATCTTTTCTCGGAAGGTTGAACCCGAACCTAGCTAATTCTTCCGCAAACTGATCATAATAAGGTGGAGGGTGTCGGATTTTGGGTACATAGTAGGTCTAGTTATTAAGCACACTTCTGTGGATGTAAGATGCTCTAACTTGTATTTTGATGCAATGAATGCTTAAGTGTGTATCTTTTGTAGCTACAAGCTAAGAACCATTGTTAATTTTTTGTCTAATTGGTTAGATTTATGTTATGATGCACTCAATGCAAATCACTTAGCTTATATGTATGTGGCTATGTGACACTGTGTCTCAGATTTTATTTCAATGTTGGCCCTCCAAAAAAAAATGTGAATAAATGTTGTACGAATTAAGAGTTGAGACAAGTGATTTTCGCACTTCACATCCCTCCAAATCTGCACTCCTCTCACGTAAAAGACATAAAATTGCATGATGTTAATTTAAAAAGGAAAATTTCAAATGGTATCACTAAGTTTTTAATTTGTAATTTTCAAATGATACCACTGTTTTATTAAAAATTCTCCAAATAATACCACTGTTTTTTAGAGCAATTCCAAACTGTATCAATTCTCGTTTAAAAAACCAATGGTATCGTTTGTCTAAATGATATCATTGTGTTTAGGAGATAATACCAATTTTTTAAAAAGTGGTATCATTTGAAAATCATCAAAATTCAATAGTACCATTTGGAATTTTCTTTAAAAAAAGAGTGTGGAAATCAGTTGTTATTAAGACATATGTTTTGGTGGTTGTTGAAGCAGTCACGCCAAAGTAAAGAGGTTAAGATCCAACATTAATGGAAATTTGCTAGGCAATTCATTAGATTTTAAAAAATTAGAAATCCAATGACATTTCGGTAAATAAAAAAAATTAAATACTTTGCGATATGATATATTAATATAATATTGTAGTTAATTAATTAACGTGAACAATTAGAGAAGACGGGATATAATAATGATGGGATTATATCAAATATGGATAAGATAAATCATAATATTCATCCAACTAACCTTATCTAATAGTCACATACTCACATGATTAATTATATCCTTACACTGACGTGGAAGGYAGAGGAATTAGCAATTTAGCATTCTAAAGTGATTTTAAGTACTTTCTCGATATCAAATTAATTGCTACAAATCAAAATTTCACGTATTTTGAGGAAGAAATTAAYAATGCAAATTAATCAAAATAATTTTGACACAATGAGAAATGATATTATAACTTAATTATGATAAAATTATTTTAATTAATTTGCTCGTTTATATGTGTGTGGCTTGTGATGTATTGGACTATTGGCAATGTATGTGGCTTAGTGACTATRTAAGAATGTAAGTTGTAAGATACCTAGCTTGCTTGTACTTGCAATGAAYTGAATTTTCAAGAACTGATTTAATTTCTCGCACAACGTAGGAAAGAAAGTGCAATTTCGAGAAATGATTTTTTAAATAGTCCAAAGAAAAATGATTTTTTAAATTAAAAAAAAACATGTCACGTGATCGACTCGTGAGTTTTAGTCGCCGGAATCTAAGAGTCAACGCCGGAAAATCAAATCAGGTAGTGGTCAACAAGAAAAACTCTAAGTTAGGTAGTTTTGTCACAGGTTTTCTAACCTAGGTAGTTTCTCTCAAAAACAGACGTAACCTAGGTAGTTTTGGACAATTTTCCCTTAAATTATTAACGTACAAGTAGGGCTCTATTTCTTTGGACTTAACTGGAGCTGAACTGAACTGAACTGAATGGAGCTGAACTGAACTGAAATATTTCAGTAGGATTAATATTTTTAACTATTGATTAATTATATATGTTGGAATTAATATTTAAATATTGATTAATGATATATCTTGAGATTAATATTTAACTAGTACTCCATATTTAACTTAGGATTGATATTTAACTTGGGATTAATATTTAACTATTGATCGATTATGTTTTGGGCCTAATATTTAACCACTTAACTTAGGATTAATATTAATCTTGAGATTAATATTTAACTATTGATTATGTTTTGGGACTAATATTTAACCATTTAACTTAGGATTAATATTAATCTTGAGATTAATATTTAACTATTGATTATGTTTTGGGGCTAATATTTAACCATTTAACTTAGGATCTGTCTCTTATACACATCTAGATGTGTATAAGAGACAGAACTTAGGATTAATATTGAACTATTGATCATTTATTGGGATAAATATTTAACCATTTAACTTAGGATTAATATTTATCTTAGGATTAATATTGATCTTGGGATTAATATTTAACTTAAGAATGAGATGATACGTTACTAGTTTTAAAGTTATGTTACCTAATTTGCTCGTTTACACACGTAAATCTCTTCCTTAAAATGTGTGTCTAATCAAAAGTTGAGAATAAAAAGAAATATAAGTATTGTTGTTGTTGTTGTTGTATTAACGAATTAATTGGCAAAATATTTAAGTTAAACTAAAATAATTAAGTTGAATTAAATGAGTTGAATGGAATGGAACTGAATTGAACTGAACTTATGTATCATGCATGAAAATAAGTCCAAAAAAATAGGATCTAGCTCTTTTAAAAAATTCAAAAAAAGTAGCTCTTTAAAAAGACAACCAAACTTAAGTAAATTACGTACATAAAGTTCTTATTAAATTAAAGACAAGTAAGACTAAAATAATTAAGTAAACTCATCAAAGAAATTTAGATCATATGATCTTAATAATGAAATCAGGTATTTATTTCCAAATTTTCCTAATAAAAAAAATATTACCCCAAAGTGATAGATGAATAAAAACACTTGTTTCAACAAATTCACACATACAAAGTTACAATCACATTGAAATTACTAGACCGTACACTCGTTTCGGACTTTCGAACACGAGAGATGATAAACATACACCTATTATTTAAAATTTCAAATATACCAAAATTGCACGGCCAGTTAAGCCTTTATCGTAAGTCTGTAAAGGTTATCTAATGTAGTAATACATGTGGCAACGAAGCTTGTAAAATGACTCATCAAAATCAGCCTAATTTTAATTTATTTATTTATTATTATTTTGAAGTGGAAAGGAAAAAAATGATGACTCAAAATCAGCCTAATTAAAAACTTCAAATGACTACACATCATGAATCATACTTGTAAATTGCATTGCCACATTATCAAGGTGCATGTAGCTTTACGTGGAAGTTGTTGATTGAGAATGGTGATTTGCAAGTTTTACTACAAATAGACTGTACTACTACCACTCTAAGGCATCCTATCTTATCCATCTCTCATACTATAATTTTCTCATACTCTCAAAGTAGTTTATTTAGCTAAGTTTTTAGTCATCACGATGACTTCCAAGGCTTTTGTGCCAATCATTCTTGTGTTTATGGCGGTATATTTTCTTACTCTTGTCGTAATTTTCGAGCATTTTCAATGGTAAGCTACAATAGCCTATTGTAGCTTACATTGTCTCATTTTTTTAGAGGCTACAATGATAAAAATGTCCGAGTACTTTTTATATGGGAAACATGAAATGGGAACGGAGGGAGGTGTAATTTTATTTTATTTTAAATATTTATTCCATTTTACTACTTGCGATAATATTTTGACACTTTATCTAGCTAAGTTTTAGTCATCACGATGACTTCCAAGGCTTTTGTGCCAATCATTCTTGTGTTTATGGCGGTATATTTTCTTACTCTTGTCGTAATTTTCGAGTATTTTCAATGGTAAGCTACAATAGCTTGTAGCTTACACTGTCCCATTTTTTTAGAGACTACAATGATAAAAATGTCCGAGTAGTTTACATGTATTTTTACCAAAGATTAACCACTTTTTTATCCTCTTTCCAATTCTATATGGGAAACATGAAATGGGAACGGAGGGAGGTGTAATTTTATTTTATTTTAAATATTTATTCCATTTTACTACTTGCGATAATATTTTGACACTTTTTTGCTCTGTTTTTTTTAAATAACATACAGTTACTTTTCGTATCAAGCAATGCAATTGAATCACATGCTGAGATATATTGGAAAACAAAAGTGGGCAACATTCCTATGCCGGAAACTTTAAAGAACAGCTTGCAGATAGGTAATCTTTTTGTGATTGAATCTAGTTTAACGACCCATATCATGTTCCATGTCATGCACCAAAAAACTTAATTTTTTGCCTTTTGTCATCCTTAATATGAAAGAATGACATGATGATTATTACGAGTATTACTTTCTAACAAGTCTTATATTTCATTCTATAATTTTGACTTTCCAGTTCTTAGTGCACATAAAAAAGTTGTGTTTGAATACATATATTGAAACCAAGATGAAGAAATAAATAAAGGACCATATTAGAATTATTGCACATAAAAGGACCATATACTTCGTATTAAAATTTTCCACTTCTTAGTGCACATAAAATGATCGTATATTATAACTTGTGGTGGTCCATTTTTAATGGACCATGTTAAAATTTTCAAAAACAAAGGGATGATTCATTGAAAYTAGTAAAAATTAAAGTCRATAGTCTGCCTCATTTTATTGTGCTACACWTTGTTGATGATYTTRTTTTGTCCTTGTTGTAGGATCAMATGATGGAGTTGTGAAACTTAACCCGAATTATAAATCCGACATTGTGACTCCTGATCAATATCAATGGATGTTTACAGCGTGGGCAAAGGAAGTTAAGAAATCTCAAATACCTCAAGATGGTCGAGTGCCATTTTTCCTTCATGATGCATTRGCTAGAGTAGGGACGAAAATGAAGTTATACTTTAAAAAAATTGAAAATGAAGAGAAGTTTTTGCCATATCACGTTGCAAAATCCATGCCCACTACATCTGACAAGATCCAAGTGGTATTAAATATTCTTTCAGTGGATCCTAAATCCATGTCAGCTCGAGATATAGAGAAAACGATGAAAAATTGTGAAGAAAAGGGTATTAAAGGTGAGAAAAGATATTGTGCAACYTCAATAGAGGATATGGTGGACTATGTTACATCAAAYTTAGATGWTGGAAAAAATAAGTTGATGATGGTATCAACTGATGAGCAGGGCAATAATGGCACAATAAAGGAATACACTATTCAAAAAGTACAAAMATTAGGAAGGGACGATAATCAMAATATTGTGTGTCAYAAAATAAGAAATCCCTATGTTGTGTATTTYTGTCACAACTTGAAGCGTACGGATCTATATCATGTTTCCTTAGTTAATTCTAACGGGAAGCAAACCAAGGCAGTTGCAGCGTGTCATAAGGACACTTTAACTTGGAGTCCAAAACATTATGCCTTTAAATATCTYAACACTAAGCCAGGCGGAAAGCCTATATGTCATTTCACTAGTGCAGATGAAATAGTTTGGTTTCGAAACTAAAACTAAAGGAAGGTTCTTTGCCGAAGCCCCCTAAGGATAAAGTTGAGCAATGAGCAATTTATCTTTGATATCTATGGATATGGTATCCCTGTGTTCGTTATATTGTGTAATATGTTAGTAGTATGTTAAACAGCAGCTTGTTTTATTTGTGCTAGTAGCTCATGCTTTTATTTATGTAATGTATGTTTTGGTAATATTTGTGACTCACTAAGAATAATGTAAGTTGTAATTTAGCTTGTACTTGCAATGAACTTTCAAGAACTGGTTTCTCTTCCAATATACTCCCTTTGTTTTCTGATGTACTCCGTACCATACTCATTTGGCACGGTGTTTAAGAGTTGATTGAGTTAGATAAAATAATTGAATAAGTTAGACAAAATAGTTGAGTAAATTGGATAAAAGAGTAAATGTGTGAATGTAAATTTATGGAAAAAAGTAATTTTGGGTAAATAAATTAGGTAAAATAATGAATGTTGACTTTAGAAAAGAGAAATTCATTAATGTTAGAGTAAATATAATGATATTAGAGTTGTAAAAATTAGGCTATGTTCAGTTCGTCTGAATTTTTTCTTATCTGAAATTTTCTGATCTAAACTGAAATTTTCTGATCTGATTTGATTTGAAATTTTCTAATCTTGTCTGATCTGATCTGAACTTTTTGTAGGTGTATTTTGTTTTTAGTATTTTCTAATCTGATATGAATTTTTCTTATTTGGTCTGATCTGAATTTTCTGATCTGATCTGAACTCTTTTTTTAATAAGCACTAAAATGCTTAAATAAGTTGAATTGGACATAGCTTTAGTCGAAAAAGCTTTAAAAGTTAATACAATACGGAACTTAATACTTTTAATAAAGTATTATTGTACATCAATCATTATTATTAATGTGGTCGAATGTTGCACTAAATTTGATTATGAGACTCAACTCTATAAGATGTAATAATCCTTATTTAACTTTGATATTGCTAATGGACGCCCCGAGGCTTTAGATAAGCTATTATATTTCCTAAAATGACATTAAACTTGGAATGTATGTCAAATTCATACGTCAATCGGTGTAATTAATGTTTATATTCATTTAATATTTTCATCTTAGGTTATCTTATCTAACGCTCTAGGGGCACTTGTTAGTTTTTGCCATTTAACTTTAACTTAAAGATATATATAGATGAAGACGACACTCTAACAAAAGAACAATGTGTTACTCCATCCGTTCCTTGAAGTTCCTACCACTTCCCTCATTTGGACGTTCCTKAAAGTTCCTACCACTCTCACTTTATTCCACTTTAGGAAACTTTATATTATTTTTTTAATTGTGGTGGTCCACCATGTGGAACCCATCATACCACTTGCAATACACTCATGTGTATTAAAAATGTAATTTTATTTGTTTCTCTCTCCAATCTAAATCTACTTTTTGACCCCACTTCTCATATTATATTAGTTTCTATATTTCACACCCAAATGGTGTATGGTAGGAACTTTAAGGAACGGGGGAGTAAAAGAGATGGTATATAAAACAATAATAAAAGTTAGTTTGAATAAGTATAAATAGTAGAAAAGTAATAAAATACTAAACTATGAAATAAATATGGATCGTCAATTAAATTATAACTTTCTTAATACCAAGTTATGAGTTCGAGTATGCTTTAAAGTATTTTTTTATATTAGTCAACGTATTATCGTTGCACGCTTACATTACGTTTACGTGGCATCATATATTTTGAGTGATGTCATATGACATCTTCACATTTAATTAAAGGCACGTCTTTTAATATATTTTTACTACTTTTTTTGCACGCTATGCGTGCATGTCAAATAAACGTTTATAGATTTTTGTATGTTTTTTTTATATCAATAATTCAATGATTTTTATAAGTTATTCGTTCATTGTTAATCAAATATGAAGTATGTTAAAACAAAGAAATATAATATCAGGAAAAAAAATTGTGCTTTAATAATATAGATTGACGAATAATAATGTGATACATATATATTTAATGCACAAATTTTATAGTATAACTGGTTGTACAGTATAACTACACCAATTTTATAGTATAACTGGTTGTACAGTATAACTGCATCAATTATGGTATCACGAGTATCATCTGATTAGTGTAACTTTTAATATGAAATTCGAAATTTTACGTTTTTTTTTCTCATTGTGTCAATCTTATCAAATTATTTTGTCAATTGAATTCTTTGAGTAGTGTAACTTAGATTATGCAAGTTTCATTGTCACACATTTATTATTGTATGAAAAGAAAATAACTTTAAACATTACTTAATTACTCGTAGTATTTAGTTGAAATTTCAAAAGCAATATAATGTCATTTTCAACTTGTTCACACATTTGTGACAAATTGAAAATTGAAAAGTAAAAATAGATGCTTAAGTTTTTTTTAAAATCGTTGTAAATTAAATAATGAAGGATATGATAGTCATTTCATAGGGGTGTTATTAAGGGTATAGTGGACATTTTGTACGGGATACCATCTTCCTCCCCTTCACTTATATACGAAGTAATAGGGATAGCGGTTTCTCATTTTTATTTTTAAAATACTAATAGTGGTAAGAAAGTTAGCCATCAAAACCATGGTGAATCGGGTTATATAGTCACTTAACAAAAAAATTACAGATGGTCGTTTCAAAAAACGCCCACACTATGGTAAAGTGTGATGCCACTAGTTTAATCCTTTTTTTCAAACAAAATATTTAGTTTTTCAAAATAAGGAAAGATTCATGTTGCAATCAAAACAAAAATAATATTGATATATTAAAGGAGATTGGTAAATATTTTATTAGAAAAAAAAGATATAATAAAATAAATTAGTTGACTCACATTCATCCGTAGTGGCAGTTTTTGGAGACCATCGTAAAGTCATCACGTCACTGTAATTGGGATAGAAATGTCAAACCATAAATGGAGAACCACACACCCTCGATCTGTTCTATGAAAGATCCTGTTAGTACATTATACGCTCTCAATGCATGTTTGATCGCTTATATCTTTAGTTACACATTTGAGAAAATTAATAACATTGAATATTAATAATCTAATCATTAATACAAGATCAAACAAGACCCCATATCATGACTATATTATAACTATACTTGATAATATTTTACAAGATTCTCTTCATTTATTGAATATTGAATAAACGGGTTGACATGAAATTCATGGACAGAGAGAATAGTTTTTTCTTAAATTTTGATATTTTTGTTGATCCTTAAATGAACTTATCCAATAAGAATCTTACAAATTTGACCACATGCTTTTATCATTTGACAACCTCTTTGAACTGAACAAACTGAACTGAACTGAATTAATAAATAGGAAAGATTTAAGTTTTTGGATTAGTGATTTTATAATATGATTGCAATATATTGAAGTTAATTTAATTTGGGTATTAATTCATTTACTTTAATGATTAGATAAATTTAAACCAAAAAAAATATAAAAATAATAAAATAGAAAACATCATAATCGTAATAATGGTAAAAAAAATATTTTTTTGACTGTCATAATATAACCTAAATTTTACACGTTCATTTTCACCAATGGAGTTGGAGTATCAGTTGCAAAATTATTGTCGCTTGTTGTACAAACACAACTTCTCTCGTTTACATGATCTAAGGAATTCCTCTCACCCACCAAATGAAGTGAGTTGAACCAAAAGAAGATCATTCTATGTGTGATGATACGAGAAAAGAAGCTATGAACATTGTACGACAACAAATAATGATCGGATATGGGATCAATTTCAGACAAATATCCGAATCGGAGGATGTTGGTGGAGAACAACAAGATGATGAAGAACTAACCGATTAATGAAACTAGTAAATTAATATTTAGTTGAATATTTATTATAGTCGAACTTTTATTATTTAGTCGATTATATTATATTTAGTCGAATATTATAACGACATTAGATGTATTATTTTAAGGCTTTATTATTATTCATCAAAAAACGCCTTTATTATTATTATTATTGTACAATATTATTAATCGATCGTCATGCAAAATTAATATCATATATAATCAATATTATTATTATTGTTATTATTATTATTTAGTTGTTGTTGTTGTTGTCATCATCAAAATATTAATATTTAATTTAAATATCATTCAATATTATTTTTATTGTTATTCTTAATGTTATATCATCCATCACTAATATG
Organism: Bassia scoparia; assembly: GCA_008642245.1. NCBI lineage: Eukaryota > Viridiplantae > Streptophyta > Magnoliopsida > Caryophyllales > Amaranthaceae > Bassia > Bassia scoparia. The sequence continues at coordinate 8,827 of SNQN01007776.1, read as the reverse complement.
ATAACATTGTTAGTATGGTCATTGTTATCATAATCAATATTATTACTTAAATAATACAATAGAAAGTAATAACATAATTGAAGAAATATCCAAAACTGAACTGAACAAAACTGATTTTTTGAAACTGAACTGAACAAAACTGAAATTAAGTCTTAAAGTAAAACCAGCCCTAAGTCAAGGCTTCAAATGTCTTTAGAAGTTTTATATATAGTGGTACATGAGGAAGTGTTATTGCAACATTATGTTGGGCAAATAAATAATATAATAGTGTATAAAGTAGTTAAGTGAGTCCTCTTGTTGGAAAAGTAGTCAAGTTGTATGGATACATGTCCACATATCACGGATTATTTTAAAATTGTCTAAATCGCAATTCAAAGATGTCCAAATATGTATCCAAAGGTGTCGAAATACGCATCCAAAAGTGTCCAAATAAGCATCCAAATGTGTCCAAATAGTGTAAAACCAACATATCCTTACATTATGTTGTAATAATCATGCCTCAGTGGTACATGCGGCACTAATTGCTTGAAAAATAAATGAGAATCCGCTAAAATTACAACAATAAATGGCAATATTGTTGTTGTGTCTTGTGGCCTACGYAAGTATAGATGTATAATAATGCCACATTGTTTTATCTTTGCATGCAAAGTGAACGTGGAACTTGTTGATTGGAAATGGTAATTTRCATATTGCCTATAAATAGACCACTCCAAAACACAAATTAATATCATCTCAATTATCAAATAACCAAATTAAAACCATTATGATTTCCAAGTTTTCTTTTGTGCTAGTTACTTTTGCATTTTTCGTTGTATGTTTGTTTTTCACTCAAATCTTTATTTATGTCGCAATTAGCAGAGTCATATAATTGTTGTGAGAACTGATTTTCGCACTCCATGTTAATATTCGCACTTCAATTTAGCGACTGCTTTGGCGGTAGTTAAATTTTAACGACTGTCAAAGCGGTCGCGGAAATGAGTGAGGAGTGCGGAAATCAGTTCCCGATTGTTGTATACTTTCTTCATTTCTTTTCTTAGTTTCATTTGAGCCAAATGTTTATTTAAAAAAATAGGGGCATTAGAAAAATAAATAAGGATAACCAGCTCATATTTTATCTTTCTAACTTCTCACTTATATTAATAACAATAGTTTATATACTCCTAGGGGCGAAGCTACACATTTAATAATATGAGGGGGGCTGAAATAATTTTTATGTTTTCATATAAAGAAATGAAAATGAGAGTTAAAAATGAGGGTGTAAAAATGTTTGTCATTGGAATTGAACCCTTGGTGTATGGTTGTCATATAATATTGGAGTATCCAAGAAAACCAACTAAGTTACAAATCTTTAAGTATACCAAAGCCAAAATAAATCTTTATATTGGACCAAAAAGGAGTATAATAGTTTGAGGGTGTGTATGATCTGAGTATTATTAGTGAGTTTTTTAATTTATAAAATGTGATTCTTGGAATGGGATGATCTTCCCATCTTTTTCTTCTATGACCTAAAGACGTGTAGATTATACCATCAACAATCAAATAGACTAGAAAAAGAAATAAAATTGTATATATGTCGTTTATTCATATTAGATTGAAAACTTTTGAAAAACTTGAAAATGAAGAACTAGACAGAATCTTATTAATATTAAATTAAAAAATTAAAGACAATTATTGCATGATTTGCAACACTTACATTTATTTTATTCTATAGGTAAAAACATATATTGTCTAATATATAATGGTGCTAATCWTTCTATTTTAATAACAGGTAGTTTTCRTACCAAGCAATGCAACCGAGTCATTTGATGAGAWATATTGGAAAACAAAAGTGGGCAATATTCCCATGCCAAAAACTTTAATGGATAGCTTACAACTAGGTGATCTTTTWAATTTGAATTACCAACTCTACTCTAATCTTCCACAGTCAATATTCATTTACAAAGCAACTAAGACTTAAATTTGCGTTCTTATTATCATTTAAGATTTTTTCAAGAATGACATGATGAATATTAATAATTTTTATGCATTGTATTTCAATAATTAAGATTTACCAATTTTCCACATCCATTAAAAATTATTTTTCAATTCTAACGTTGATACTCCGTACTATGCTTTCCAGCAAAAATTAAGGGAATCTGAATATGTAAATATAACAAAAGAAAGACGAATAAAATTATTAAAAAAAATTAAACAAAGATGAACATATTGCAAATTAAATTAAATAGAAAATAATGTCATTGTTGGAAATGAAGTTACATTATCATGAACATTGTCATCTTATTTTCCTTGCAAAGATCATAGTATAAATGATCATTATCATCAAATGAACTGTTAATGTAAAAATTACAAAGTGAAGTTTTTCTATGAAAAAATAAAAATGACATTTATAAGATATTATATGAAGTTCGTTAATGGGAAATTTCATCTCGTACCATTAAATTTTTGACAATTTCATTTCGTACCATCATTGTTTTTTTTTTATTTTATTCCAAAAAATACCACTGAGTTTATGACATTTCCATTTGATATCATTGAACTGTAATATGTTCGGCAAATATAGATTATTTTAGAGCCGCGACTCAAAAAAATCATCAATGGGTACTTGTTTGAAAGACTTTTAGTCGATAAATAATAAAGAATAAAGTATAGGTAACTCCGAAATACTCTATATTTTTCAAGCATATCACACTTTAATGGCATCAAATTTAAATGGAAAAGGACATAAACTCAATGGTATTTCTTGGAATAAAAACAAAACAATGGAACAAAATGGAATTGTTAAAAATACAATGGTACGAGATGGAATTACCCTTCGATTAATTTGAGTTTGACTCCATTTATTTTCATTCATCTCAATTTTAGTTGATGAGCACATAGACGTACTACCTCATTTCAATGTATTTCGTATTAAACATTCTGATTTTGTTTAATCTCTTTTGTAGGATCAAATAAAGAAATTGTGAAACTTGACCAAAGTTATAAACCCAATTCTAATGAGAAAATTGAACAGCCATGGACAAATTTTTTTTGGTCAGATGAACCACCTATCAGCTATTCGCAAATAACTCTCGATGATCGAGAGAATTATTTCTCTGATGATACATTGACCAGAGTAGGGACCAAAATGAAGCAAAACTTTAAAAAACTTGATAACGAAGCTAAGTTTTTGCCGTTGCATATTGCAAAATCCATGCCTACTACATCTATCAAGCTCCGAGAGATTCTAAGTCTCCTTTCGGTGGATCCTAAATCTACTCGAGCTCAAGACATTGAGACAACATTAATAAATTGTGAAAAAAAAGGTATTCATGGTGAGCAAAGGTATTGTGCAACTTCAATGGAGGGTATGATTGACTATGTTGCATCAAAGTTAAATAATTCTGGAAAACATAAGTTAATGATGTCATCAACGGAGGATGGCAATGGCGTGCTAATGGAATATACTATTCAAAAAGTACAAAAATTAGGAAGTGATGATAATCACAATTTCGTGTGTCATAAAATGATAAATCCCTATGTTGTCTTTTATTGTCACAACTTAAAACGTACAGACTTATATGATGTTTCCTTGGTCGATAATAACGGGAAGCAAATGAAAGCTGTTGCAGCATGTCATAAGGACACTTCTTTTTGGAATCCAAGACATTATGTCCTCCAAATTCTTAAGACACATCCAGGTGGAAAGCCTGTATGCCATTTTGTTAGCGCGGATGGAATAGTCTGGTTTCAAAATTAAATCTAAGAATAAGAGTTGTTTGTAAAATGTTGCCTATGAAAAAAGGCAAGCAATAACAAATGTTTCTTTAATATGTATGGATATCATATTGATGTGTAGCGTTATGTAATATGCTATAAAGATCAATACGATTCATATGTATTAATTACCCAAGCTTTATATAATAAAATTCAAGTTGCTATCATGGTACTACTCATTGTGAGCATAGATTTACGTTCGGCCTGGCTCGTGTGTGATGTGACTATATTTTTGGGTTTAAATCTTTTATTTTTGGACGGTTACACTGTGATCAATTCATATTCTTCTGCTTTTATTTTTGTAACCGTTATTCTCACCCTACACTTCTCTTTCAGTTTTCCTCCTCTATATATTGCTTGTTTGCCACCAGTTTCAAACACACAAAATACAATTCTCTCAAAACTCTTCTCTTAGCTTCATCTCTTCTGATCTGAGCAATATTACAATTTCGATCAACTCCTTTCATGAGTGCACGAATTAAGGATTCATCTTGGGGGGGGGGGGGGGACAAATTTCGTGTAGCCGATTGCACATAGTCGGGGAAAATTTTACTTCGAAGACAGTGGTTATTCCACGGAGCGAAGAAGTCTTCATCCTCTAAAATTCGTCTTTCCAATCTGAGTTTACAATACCTTTTCCTACACCTGCAAGTGAATCACTAAAACGAGAATGCCATTTTATTCAAACTCATATAACTATATCACCATAATGAGAACGCTGTTCTTTTCAAACTCACAATGTTTCACAATTTGTCTTCTTTAAAATCTCACTCAAATCACATAATTGTTCGTTGTCTTTTTTAAAAGTGTGGGAACGCCTATGCAGTTTTTCTATGTCATAACATAAAAAATACAGATATATACAATGTTTCTTTGGTTAGTGCTTACGGAAAGAATATGAAGGCAATTGCAGCAATTCACAAAGACACAACTGTTTTGAATCCAAAACTTTTTGCCTTTGAACTTCTTAAGTCCAAGCCAGGTGGCAAACCTATATGTCATTTTGTGACCGTCGATACAATAGTTTGGCTGTTAAAGTAAAACTACGGACATGGGTTTGAGGCACAAGGCAATCAATAATAAGGTAGTATATATAAACACTTTTTTTCAAGTGTATGTTGACATTCACTGAGCATTGAGAAACATAGTATTATGGGTTTTGAATTATATATATATATATATATATATATATATATATATATATATATATATATATATATATATATGTATATATATATATTCTTAATCTGTAAGGTAAAATATCTATATATACTTATTTTTGCATCTTGTAGTGTGTTAATAAAACCGTACTTAAAAGTTGTTTTATGCAAGTCAAAAACAAGTTATCATTATGCATTTAAACGCGGGTTTTCGGTTCTCGAGTGATGGATGAAAACCATCACCGACTTCACCCGTCACTATGTGTCTGCTTTTATTTTAAGTTGAAGTACAAAAACTCTTCTTTGTTAATGTTGGTCTTGGAACAAAAATGTGAACAAACGTTATGTGAATAAGTGTGTTGAGGCATCTGTTTTGGTTGTTGAAGCAGTGAAGCAAAAATAAGGAGGTTAAGTTCCACATTAATTAGGAGAAAATTTTGTCCAAACTACTTACTTTTGGACGGTTTTTGCGAGAAACTACTTTCTTTTCAATTTTTTTGCCAACAATTACCAATTTTTTTCTTTTTTGTTGACCTATACCTTTTCTTATATTTTCCGGCATTGACTTCATTTTTTTGACGTTTTCGAGGCGTCTTTTGTCCTTTATGATCAAATTTGAGGTCGAAATTTAAAAAAAAATGACTAAATTAATCTTGATCTACGTACAGGGGTCGCCTCAAATTGCGTGTCTCGATTTTGGAAAAATACATTACTTAATGTTCTCGAGGTGATTTTTGTCCTTTATGATCGAATTTGAGGTCGAAATTAGGAAAAAATGACTGGATCAATCTCGACCTACGTACGGGAGTCGACTAGAATAGTGTGCCTCAAAATTATTTCGAAGAAATACATTACTTAACGTTTTCGGGATGACTTTTGTCCTCTATGCTCGAATTCGAGGTCGAAATTCGAATAAATTGATCAAATTAATCTGTTCTCGACTCGTGTACCTACATACGAGGGCCGCCTCCATTTGCGTGCCTCGAAATGATTTACTCTCTCTGTTCCACTAAATTCCTACCACTTCTGCTTTTCACGTTTGCCAATGCATAATTTGTATACTAAATAACTTTAGTTTTACAATAATAAAAATTAAAAAAATTGGAATAATCTACTCATTAATTAAGACGATTCAAACTAGATCCCACTTGACTATATCCACTTTTATATATCGACGAGAAATTAGAAGATCCTCACAATTTATGAATAGTAATATTTTTCCATATGGTAGGAATTTAGTGGAACAGAGGGAGTAGAAAAAATACATTACTTAACCTGAAGGTCATTTTTGACCTTTATGATCGAATTTAAGGTCGAAATTAAAAAAATGATCAGTTCAATCTCGACCTACGGAAGAGGGTCGACTCAATTTGCGTACCGCATTTCAAAAATATACTTACTTAACGTTTGTGGGGTCACTTTTGTCCTTTATGATCGATTTTGAGGTCGGAATTCACAAAGTTGATCGGATTAATCTTGTCGTACGTACAAGAGTCACCTCAATTTGTGCGCCTCAAAATGAATTTAGGGTTTAAGGGAAAAAAAAGTATGGTTCAACGTCGAAAAAATGTTGTAATGCCGAAAAATGAGAATTAGGTATTGGTCAACAAACAAATAGAAACTTGGTAGTTTTGGGCAAAAAAATCGAAAAATAAGAAGTTTCTCGTAAAAACCGCCTTAAAGTAGATAATTTTGGACATAATTTCTTAATAAGTATGCTCAAATTTATACCAAGATGTTTAGAAATTGTTGATGTTATTTATTACCCCTTACAATTAGGGGTGCAGTGTTAACGAGCTGAGCCGAGCTTTGGGTATTTTGAGCTAGGCTCGTGATGAAAATTCTCGAGCTCGAGCCGAGCCTCGAGTCTTAAAAGTCAAGTTCAAAATACATTAAAGTTATATTGGAGTTCAAAACTATAGTAATATAATGACTTCTAAGAACATAAAATAGTTAATAGCTAAAAAATTTCTATTTTTTTGTTAAACTTATCAATAATATACTACTAATATTATAATCTTCTATATACTATACTATAAGACAAGGGGATCAACGTGGGGATGACATTTGTCACTCCATGATTCGCTCATCTTATAGTATATTTAATTATTATTATGTTTATATTTACTTGTTATAATATATATTACAAATCTTGCTACTCTATATAATATAATATAGACTGTGCTCATCTTATAGTATGTGCTCAATGAATAATAATTTCTTGCTATAATTTATACTCCGTGATATGTTATGATATACTATAAGATCTTATGTGAGTATGTATGTGTTATAATATGGGTATTAATTATTCTCAAACTAAAAATATACTCCAGTAGTCAGAATATAACTTATATATATTGGGTCATATACTAAAATTATATATTGCACTATAATATTTTCAGGTCATATCCATCATCATATATGTAAGATCATTGACGTCATAAAACTGACTACATATCGTCATAATTCTTTGGTTAATATTAAATTTATTGAAAATGAATCAATTATGATATTTTGAAATTAAAATGTCAAGATCATGGAAGATATTGTTTAAAACACAAACTTTATAGTGGCGGCCACCCTATTATTAAATGTGGCTTCTTATTTTTAAGGCCCATGAAACAAAATAACGGAGCCCATACTCTTGCTAATGGAGTTGTAAGTCTTGTAAGGGTCTTTGTTGGGCTTTACTGTTTTCATTTTGTTTTACTCTTTCAATTTTCATTTTTGTGCTTTCAATATCTTCTTCTACGGAGTACAATTCTTCAACTTTCTCTTTCTTTTTTTATTTTTCTCCAATTTTCCTTTCCATTTTCCATTTTCACCTCTCTCTTTCTCTCTCCTCAATTCTCTCACCTCAAACCAATTCTTCTCTCGAAGTTTCCGCCATTGTTTGCCCAGCTCCGGCGAGGCRACGCTCATTCCTCCCGRCGAGCCGACGCTCACTCCTCCCAACTCCGGCGAGCCTCCTCCCAGCTCCGGCGAGCCGACGCTCACTCCTCCTTCTCMTTTCTCTCTCCTCGGGCACGCCCCGGCGGCGCGCCACCAGCACTTCGGCAGTGCTACGTTGCTTGCTACTRTTGTTSCTGCGTTGTTCTGCTGTAATGTGGCGTTGTTGTGCCGACGTCGAACCCCACTCCTCCTCCTTTCTCTTTCCTCGGCCACGTTTCTGCCGGCGGCGGCGGCGTTTTTGCCGGCGGCGGCGGCGTTTTTGCCGGCGGCGTTGTTGCTGTGTTGTTCTGCTGTAATGGAGCTGCTACTATTGTTGTTGCGTTTCTATTGCAGTTTTGGTTGTTGCGTTGTGTTGTTGTGTTATGTTGTTGCGTTGTGAAATGAATTTCAATCTTGTTTGATTTTTTAGATGATTATTCGTTGGGGAAGTCCGTCAATTACGAGGTCCTGTAAAGGACTTTGGATTGTCCGTCTATTATTGCAACTAGACCGTCTACAAGGATGCCTGCAAACTTGCTATTTGACTTCAATCAATCCAATCTACCTAACTAGCTCCTTTTTCATTTTTTGATTTCATTTTCATAATACAACCTTCGTCCTTCGATTTGTGTTTTTTGTTTTCTAATTTTTATTATCGCATATGGAGTAGTAATCGAAGGATATGATTATCACACTTAGTAATGTGACTATTCTGTGGAATGTGTGGATTTAGCTATGTCCACTTAGATGGTGTTTGTGGGATTTAGGTGGACATATTTTCCATTTTTTTATTTGGATCGGATTTAGGAGGGTTGATATTTGTGGTCAGAAAATGATATATTTTGAGTTACTTTTTATGTGTTATGTGAGTTACTTTTCTAGTTTAATATAGTTACTTTTTATGTGTTATGTGAGTTTAGATTTGTGTTTTTTTTGTTCATTTAGTGTTGATTGATTGGGTATTGGTGCTTAGGTGTGTGGTT
>SNQN01007775.1:0-31936 GCA_008642245.1 Bassia scoparia | reverse complement strand
CGTATTATTCGCTCGTTCAGCGATTCTATTAATACGAGGGTTATGTGTTCCTGCTAGTTTTAGCCATGCTTCTCGTTGTCTTAGGAATACCTTTGTGCTGCCAAAAGGCAAGAAAAGCTTCTTATCATGGCATTTTTTTCGCCTTTTGTTGAGTAGACCGCGTGGTTGACATGGCACAATAACCGGTGCAAGGATCGTCGCTGACCACTCTTCTGAGACTTTGATCAACTAGTAAAAGCTTGTCGTTTGTCTCTAGGGTATTCAGATTTGCAATTATTTTCCTTTGATGAGGTCTCTTTGGATAATACGCTTCACGTTGACTTGTTCCCATTGAAACTCTAGGTAGAAATAATGTTTCAATGTGCACTTCCTCAACTCAGAATTTTCTTCATAATGGCTTAGGGATTACCTTTATTTCACTTCTCAATAGGTGTACTTCGAGATATAATCTATTTTCGTTCGGTTTGGAGCAGTTATATTCCATTAGATTGATTTCGTGTATAGCTGCGAATATCTATAAGGCGAGATAAATGGGTATAAATAGTGAGAGCATTTACTGACCAAAATCCTAAATCTTTTCATCTCTTATTAGTTTTTATAGTTCTTTATGTTATATGTTTAATTTTGACTTAATAATCTAAAATACGATTGGAATTGTATTTTTGATAGGGTTTATATTGCAGAATTATAGGCATGTATGAGAAAATCTACCTCTTAATCGTTATGTAATTGTAGTTTTCTTCATATTTTCATTGTTTCATGGTTTTTTTGGGCTTTCATTATTATACAGATTGTTATTGTAAATATAACAGGGCGTATTTGTTTGTCTCAACTAGCAATCAATGAAAGGCGATTCCTTTTGAGATTTTATTCTACAATTCGATTGTTGCTGACAAGGTGAAGGAGGAAGACAATTACATATTTATGCTTACTTTTCTTGCTGGTTTTTTTCATGTCTGCATATGTAGGCATATATCAATCACACTTTTGTATAGCTACTTTGCTTTAAACAGACCTGATATCTAATCGTTTGTCAAATTAAGTAGATAATCATGGACGATGCCTTGGTTTTTTTTTCTCTACACTCTCTACTTCATTCATTGACTAACAATCAAGTGATCGCCTTTGGTCCATTGTAGAGGTCTTGGTTTGTTTATAATAGGCAACCCACCTAGTAATCAATGCATCTCAAAGTCAATCAATAGGCCTTTTGAAGTCAATTGTTATGATTAATGCGTTAAGGTTAGCAACAAGAGAGACTCTATTTATTTGCCGAGTTAGAGGCGCTACAGCGGGCGAATTGGGTTACGACTTCTGATTAGGTGAGCCATGTGATTCGCTCGGGATCTACGCCGAGTGGTTATCTACTTTGATCTGGAGTGTTGGGGGTTCTCCTATAGATTGGTCACTAATTTTGGTTTCGGTGCGTACTAAGTCTAAACAGTTTGGATTAATACCTATATAGGCCGCGTGAGCTGGAAGATCTCCTCAATTCGACGCACAAGGTGTTTTCATAATCCTCAAGACATCGCAATTCGAATGCAGGGGATCCACTAGGTCTCTTACTCTCTATGGACACTGAAGCTGGGTCAGCAGCAAGGGATTACCTTGCTCAAGGCAGATAGGGGCGAAGCGCTTAGCAATAGTATTAGAAGGGCAGCCTTTTAAGTAAATAACAGAAATAGACAAATAGTTTAATATTGTCTACTCGAGAGTTGCATTGTAGCTTATAGTACTTAATAATTATAGGATATTAAATTTTGGAATAAAAAAGAGGTCTAATAATGCTGGTTTAGAAATCAGTCATGGCTATGATAATGGAATGATCGAATGAGACTGAGTGGTATAGGAAATAGTAGGGATGGACTATATCAACAAAAAAAAAATTTTTAGAAGTGAAAGGAAAATTTGCCTCAAGGATACTGACTTTTCTCTCCGGCGCTTAGGTCTTTCCTTTTGGTACAACTATTAGAAAAGAGTGGAGAACTTAACCATTTTGTTTATTGTATATAATTGAAATAGTACTAAACGTTCCGACCTCGGCATGTCTTCTTTTTGTAAAGGTTTTGTTTGAATCACAAACTTGGTTGACCTCTGGATTCTTGGCGTGTGGTTGCTGGTTTTAAGCTAACCGTTAACTCTCTTCCTCAACCACACGACCACCTCCGCACCCTCGTCATGCTGCACCCCGCCACTTCCACCACTGCCCTGCAACTCCTTCATGCCCAACCTACTGCCACTACCTGCCTCATTCTTCCCTCCCGGCAGCACCCCTCCCCTCGGTAGCCCCCACACTTCGCAGCCCAACGACCAGAGCCAACCAACAGTGCCTCCAATTCGCCACTATAGTTTGGCCCAACACACGCCTAACCAGCTTCTTCGGCCGCCACCCACTGAGCAATTCGCTCACCACTCACCAACTTCAACCTCTTTAATTTCAAAAAAAAAACCATTTGAAACGTTTAAGAATTCTGCAACCTCAAAATCCCCATCGAATAATTCGATTTCGCAACCCAAGCAATGAATCCTATTCAAAATCTCCAATTTCGCAAACCAATTACCAAATTTTGCAATGAAATCCCCAATTCGAAACCCCCAATTTCGTGAAATTCCCAAGGGCATAACTACTTGAATACAACTCCAAATTGAGTAATTCWTGAGCCTATTTCATGTATATTTTTGAGATCTACAACTTTCATGAAGAAACCATGTCCAAAAGATGGGTGGAAGGCTGAGAAAATCGCATTTTAAGTTGCGCGACTGGTTGGTGGTTTTCGTGGTGGTCTCGGGCTGCTTCCCTGTGCTGCGGTGGTGCTGGTGGGGTGCTCCAGTGGACGGTGGTGGTTGGTCGTAGGTGGCAGCGGTGAGGGGAGGGTGGTTCGTGGTGGTTGGAAGGGAGAGAGTTAACGGTGTTAGTGAAAAACCGTTAAGTGGTCGTGGTTCACAAACTTTTGATAAAAAGTGGGTAATTGTTTTTTTTTTAAAAAAAAGTGGGTTGTTGTTTTCAAAGTTTGACAAAAAGTGGGTAGTTGTTGACAAATTTTCCAATTGAAAAAGACAAAAAATAGTCCCATCGAGATAAAGTTGTTTTTGCATATAACTTGTTGTTTGCAGGAACTTCTCACAAGGTTTGTGATCATCAAAAAGGGGAATTTTTGAGTCCCCTAATGTTTTGAGTGATGACAAACAGTTACAAGAACAGGTACATTAGTCTGATGAATACAGCTAGTCTGAATAGTTGAGATATTGTTCTTGGTCACTTTTTTTTTTTTTGACGGGTTGTTCTTGGTCACTTGAAAGATAGTGACATGTATGCTAACACGTTATATTATGTAAATTGCTATATGTGTTTGGCATACAGGAATTCCAACTTTTGAAGAAGAATGTCCTTCAAGGAAGACTCGAGAAGATCAAGCTTATTATGAAGATCAAGGAAGCTTCGAGAAGTTGAAGAACAATGAAGATTAGTTCTAGGATTAGAAATAAGTCTTTTTGTTGTATAAGTGCATAAATGTGTTTGTTGAGTGCTTGTATTATCGGTTGATGGCATTGAGCTTTAAACTTTTTCTCTTAGAGTTGAAGGCAACTAGACTAGTTGGTTGGTTGACTTTGACCCTACCAGTTGGGAGAACAGTTATACTGTTCTAACAATGCGGATCATCTTGTCGAGCAAGAAAAGATTTTTGGAAAGTTTTCTTAAAAAACATTTTTGGAAAGTTTTTCTTAAACGATTTTATGGAAACTTCAAGATGATCTAGTGAGAATATATGTTTGGATCTATGGTAATTACTTGAGATGCAATTAAAGTAACATAAGATATTATATCATCATGTATGGAATAATATCTTATGAGACCTGTCTCTTATACACATCTTGACAAACAGTTACAAGAACAGGTACATTAGTCTGATGAATACAGCTAGTCTGAATAGTTGAGATATTGTTCTTGGTCACTTGAAAGATAGTGACATGTATGCTAACAAGTTATATTATGTAAATTGCTATATGTGTTTGGCATACAGGAATTCCAACTTTTGAAGAAGAATGTCCTTCAAGGAAGACTCGAGAAGATCAAGCTTATTATGAAGATCAAGGAAGCTTCGAGAAGTTGAAGAACAATGAAGATTAGTTCTAGGATTAGAAATAAGTCTTTTTGTTGTATAAGTGCATAAATGTGTTTGTTGAGTGCTTGTATTATTGGTTGATGGCATTGAGCTTTAAACTTTTTCTCTTAGAGTTGAAGGCAACTAGACTAGTTGGTTGGTTGACTTTGACCCTACCAGTTGGGAGAACAGTTATACTGTTCTAACAATGCGGATCATCTTGTCGAGCAAGAAAAGATTTTTGGAAAGTTTTCTTAAAAAASATTTTTGGAAAGTTTTTCTTAAAAGAATTTTATGAAAACTTCAAGATGATCTAGTGGGAATATATGTTTGGATCTATGGTAATTACTTGAGATGCAATTAAAGTAACATAAGATATTATATCATCATGTATGGAATAATATCTTATGAGACTTTCCTAAATTATAGGGAATTGATATATCTTTATTTATCTCCTATATTCTAGGGTTGCAACACTAGTAATTGCTAGGCCTTTGTTTATAAGTATCCATGCATATAGACTCACAAAATTACTTCTCTCCACGGTTTTCAAAGAGTTATTTTTGAGAGAAAGAAAGAAAGCGAAAAGCCTTAAGTCGAAGATCAAGCAAGCACAATTCATACACGAGTGCACAAAAGATTTGAGAGTTCATATACTCTTGTAAACTCATTAAGTGAGTAAATTGAGAGATCTGCATTGTATTGAATCACCAACGAAGGGGTTGGTGATTGGGTAGCTTTTGAGAGTTCAATAGCGAGTGCTTATGAGTTCAAGTGCGAAATTAGCACACTTGGGTTGAGTGTGGGGTGACATTGTGTGTGTGAGTTCATATACATTGTGAGCGAGGGTTGCTTTAATTATTTCGGACTACATTTAATAAAAGTAACAAGGGTAGGAGGACGTAGCCCAGAGTTGGGTGAACCTCGTTAAATTTGGTGTGCCTTTATTATTCTTTTTTCATGCAAACTACTAAAAACAAAGACTCTTTTTTTTTTCAAAATAAATAAATAAAAGTAAACAATTGATGACAACAAACAAAATATCTAGTAGACTACCAAAGCATCTACAGACTAACAGCAAGATTCGATTAAGCTACTCATAATAAATAACAAAATATATCTAAACTAATATCTAAATCTCTTTAATTGATATTGACTAATAGCCTCCTCGGCAATGGCGCCAAAAACTTGATCATGCCTAAATCTACTGCAAGTGTACGGGTCAAATACTGTAAATATAGGGTGAGCAAGGTATCGTATCTACAAGGAGGTCTAATCAAGTACCAATTTAAGAAACTCCTAATATTATTTAGATGGTTAAAACAAGTGAGAAAAATTATTAATTAAACCAAATACAAACGCTAGAATTAAAGTCTAACAAGTATGAGAAGTAGTTCTAGGTTTCGGGTTTCACCAATTATTATTCTATTTCTTGAATATAAATTAATTGTAGGGTTGACATAATATATCGCAATGATCGAATTTCCTAAAGTAAATAATCTCCTCTCCCAAGGTAGAATGCGTATATCTATATAAACTTTACGTCTACTTCCGTGATCATAACAATTGACATAAACTCATTAAGAACAGGAATTCAAATAAAACACCGCTTCAAGTGGATAAATATTCCTAAAATTATACTACTTGACGTTTGTTAATCACTCGAACTAATATTAAACTTTCACTTCCGCTAATAATTTAATACCTTAAACATATATTCAATTGGCCACATTAATTATACGAAATAATAACAGGATTAACAAATTGCAATAATATAAATCAAACCCAAACAAATGATTCAATTCATTGGTAAAATAATAAAAGGCTACATCCCTAACCTAGACAAAGAAATTTAGCCAGACATAATATTCAAATCAAACCAATTGTATAACAATGAAAAATCAATATTCGACATAATAATTATTCAAAGTTTAACAATCAAATAAATAATTTGAGAATGGAACAGATTAAACTCCGGAATTGATGAATCGCGTCCGATTTGTACTCGTTCCGGCTTCTTTGTGTTCGTGCGTATCAGTCTCTGATCTGTTTCTTACGTCTTGTCTTGTTTCTCTCTCCTGATATCCTCTTTTGTGAGTCTAATCTCGAGTATATATATACTCCAACTACCTAATGTGAACATCTAAGATAACTATCAGCTTGATTTCCGAGTTGTTGTTGCGTGTTGCATTGCATGTTGTTAGCTTCTTTGCTGAGTTGTTGATGATTAGTTTTTGACTTGTTATCTTTTTCATTTATCTTATTATATTATTAATCATCCACTTCCACGTGCACAATATGATAGATCTTGATTTCTATCATTTTTCCTCTTCTTGTATACAATTCCGTCCTTTAACACATAATTTAAGCCATTTTAAATTATCATCAATCAATATAAGAAACTTAATTAATAATAGATAAAATACCAAATACAATTACATGGATTGTTTTTCACACATAAAATAATTTATCACTCAAAGTATTCATATTAGTCCAAAAGATAGACTAATCATAATTATAATAAATTATACTCAAAAGTGATATAATATGGAGGCAAAATATAAGTAAAATAAGCACTTATCATTTCCCCCACACTTAAGATTTGCTAGTCCTCGAGCAAATTTAATTAATATGACACGTGGCATAACTCGAAAGAATTGAATATATATTATATCACCTCAACTTTCTTCAACTAAACATAGACAAAGGAGAGCTTAATAACAAACTAAAACTTTTTCTTTCTTTTTAAAGTTATTCTTAAAAACATTTTGTGTTAGGTTAGAAAGCTACGAACGCTATTGATCTTTCATTCTCAAGCAACCTTTTGATTATTTAGTTTGGTCTTACATGTAATCTAGGTGCTCATGTGCATGTGTATTGACGTTCGAATACGAGGCACTTTGTTTAGACAAAATTATTGTTCCAGTTGATTCTCCCTTACTTTCCGGCGCATTAGCACTTAGTACCCGCACATGAATCGTTCCTTTTCATATGACATTGCAACTGCCACCTATTGATCTCAAAGGAGTACTTGATACTTCGCTTGCCTTACTCTTTATTGCACTCTACTTTTCTTTTCTTATTTTTTCATTTCGACAACTATTAATTTTTTCTTTGAAACATCACTCACTCAATATTTTTTTTTTGAAATAGCAAAGTTAAGTAATTCTCCAGTAACCAAGAGTAGTGAAAAAGTCACCAAGGAAAGTAAGAGATACTAGTTAAGTAGATTAAGATTCGAAAGTCTATCTGCCATATCTCGCAACTAAGCCAATGAGTAAAGTGTGCTAGACTACATGTAAGCGTAAGCATTTTTAAGGTTCAATTAACAAGTTGCTCGAGTTAAAAATCCTCACAATTCATAACTTTAAGAAAATAATTTTTTTTGTTAGTAATTAATTAATTAATTATTTTTTTTTAAAAAAAACTAGTTAGATTAGAGTCTATTACTAAGTCTCCTTGTTAGTAAGACTAAAGGAAGAGTTGATTTCTAATTAGATGCAAAAATTTTTCTAGCAAAGATTTATGACATTTTAATRCGAACAACTAAATATGATCATTCATGCAACAAAATCAACACATATACTATCAAAAGGATGGCTAGCCTCTCCCCCACACTTGAGACAAACATTGTCCTCAATGTTATAAAGGAAATATAAATAAATTGGGAGTAACAAAGAAAGATATAACCTGGCAGCTTCTCAACGATTGCGAAGGAGATTTGATGTTGCAAAAGAATACGTTTGAAACCATCCATAGCTAGGGGTAGCATTTATTGACGCTTTATTATGAACTACCTAGAAAAATTAAAACGAAAAACAAAAACAATAGTAAAATAGTAAAGAAAAAAAAATAAAGTTAAAAATAAATGAAACTCATTAAAATAACTAAAAGGATATATCTTGGGTTGTCTCCCAAGTAGTGCTTGTTTTGAGTCGTGAACCTAACTATTTTTATACTCAACATTCATTAGGATCTTCTAAGGAGTAAGTCACTCCTTTAGGCACCATATCACCAACTAAATAAGGTTTAAGTCGTTGACCATTTACCTTGAAAATTTCAGAATTGCCCTGCATATCTACTGAACCATAAGGATAAACTTTCACGACAGTAAAAGGTCCAGACCATCTAGAGCGTAACTTTCCTGGAAATAATTTAAGTCTTGAATTAAAAATTAGCACTTGTTGTCCTACTTCAAAGTCTTTGTGATTTATATGCTTATCATGCCAAAGTTTTGTCTTTTCTTTATATATTTTTGAATTCTCATAAGCATCTAGCCTAAATTCTTCTAATTTACTTAATTGCAAAAGTCTATTAGCTCCAGCAGCCTTAAGATCCATATGCATATCTCTAATAGCCCAATAAGCCTTATGTTCTATTTCTACATGCAAGTGACAAGATTTACCATAAACTAACGTATAAGGAGACATGTCTAATGGAGTCTTAAAAGCCGTCCTATATGCCCACTAAGAATCATCAATCTTATTGGTCCAATCTTTCCTAGAAGTATTGACTGTTTTCTCCAAAATTTTCTTTAGCTCTCTATTAGAAAGTTCTACATGACCATTAGTTTGGGGATGATAAGCCAATGCTACTTTATGTTTTACCCATATTTCCTCAAAAGTCTATCGAGTGGCCTATTGCAAAAATGAGAGCCTCCATCACTTATTAATGCCCTAGGAACATCAAATCGAGAAAAGATATTTTTCTTGATAAATTTCATTACAACCTTAGAATCATCAGTTTGAGTAGTTATAGGTTTAACCCTTTTAGAAACATATTCAACTGCCACTAAGATGTATCTATTGTTAAAGGATGGAGGAAAGGGATCCATAAAATCTATTCCCCAAACATCAAACAATTCAACTTCAAGAATACTATTCAAAGGCATTTCATTTCTTTTCAAAATATCACTTACTCTTTGACATCTATSACACTTGCTAACAAAATCTCTAGCATCTTTATACATAGTAGACCAATAAAAACCAGATTGCCAAACCTTAGCTACTATTTTATTTGTACTAAAGTGACCACCTCATACTAATGAATGYCAATGCTTCAATATTTCAAAAATATATTCCTCAGGCACACATCTCCTAATAATACCATCAGCACAGAATTTATATAACAATGGTTCCTCTCAAAAGTAATGTTTAGCATCCCAAAAGAATTTCTTTTTCTGATGATAAGTTAACTTACGGGGAGTAATACCACTCACAAGAAAAGTTACTAAATCAGCATACCAAGGAATATTTGCTACGGCTAACAAACGTTCATCAGGGAATGTGTCATTTATAGGAATYTCAGAATTTGTTTCCACTTTTAACCTAGATAAATGATCAGCTACTGGATTCTCAATGCCTTTTCTATCTTTAATTTSTAAATCAAATTCTTGCAATAAAAGAATCCAACGTATAAGTCTAGGTTTAGCATCCTTTTTATTTAACAAATATTTCAAGGCAGAGTGATCTGTATAAACAATTACTTTAGAACCTACAAGATAGGATGTAAATTTATCCATAGCAAATACAACAACAAATAATTCTTTTTCAGTAGTTGCATAGTTTAATTGTGCATCATTAAGCATTTTACTAGCTTAAGAAATAACATGTGACTTTTTATGTTTTCTTTGTCCTAAAACAACACCAAGAGCATAATTACTAGCGCCACACATTAACTCAAAAGGCAAATTCCAATTAGGAGCAACTACAATAGGGGCCGAAATTAACTCTTGTTTCAATTTATCAAAAGCATGCAAACATTCAGAATTAAAATCAAAAGGAGCATCTTTATTTAATAAATCACAGAAAGGTTTAGAAATTTTAGAAAAATCTTTAATAAAACGTCTATAAAAACCCGCATGATGACCTAAGAAACTTCTTATTCCCTTAACATTAATAGGAGGTGGTAGTTTTTCAATGACTTATATTTGCACGATCAACTTCAATACCTTTTACTGAAATTTTATGCCCTAATACTATACCTTCTTGTACCATAAAGTGACAGTTTTCCCAATTTAATACCAAATTAGTTTCCTCGTAACATTGCAATATAAGAGAAAGATTATCCAAACTATTATCAAAAGATGATCCAAATACAAGAAAATCATCCATAAACACTTCCATAATCTTCTCTATATAATCAGAAAATATTGCCATCATACAACGTTGAAAAGTAGCAGGAGCATTGCATAAACCAAAAGGCATTCGACGAAAAGCAAAAGTTCCATATGGACAAGTAAAAGTAGTCTTCTCTCGATCACTAGGAGCAACAGGTATTTGATTAAAACCAGAATATCCATCAAGAAAGCAATAATATTCATGTCCAGCGACTCTTTCTAACATTTGGTCCAAAAAGGGCAATGGAAAATGATCTTTACGAGTCACTCTATTGAGCTTCCGATAATCAATACAAACTCTCCAACCAGTTACTGTCCTAGTAGGTATTAGCTCATTATTTTCATTAGGCACAACTGTCATTCCACCTTTTTTTAGGTACCACTTGTARAGGACCAATCCAAGGACTATCAGAAATAGGATATATTACTCCAGCATCTAACCATTTAATAATTTCTTTCCTAACTACTTCTTGCATATTAAGATTTAATCTTCTTTCATTTTGAACAACGGGTTTATYATATTCCTCCATCAAAATTTTATGCATGCAAAAAGATGGGCTAATCCCATTAAGATCAGAAATTGTCCAACCAATTGCTTTCTTATTTTCCCTTAACACYCGCAATAATTTATCTAATTGATCATTGGTTAGTGAAGCATTCACAATCACAGGTAGAGTAAGAAATGCATATTTTAGATGTGATGGCAATGGTTTTAACTCTAAAGTTGGTGCTTCCATACTAGAAGGAGGAAGAGGATTACCTTTTTCAAGCTTTTGAAAACAATTACCTCTTTTCTTCCACGGAGGGCATGCCTCTAAAGCATTCACCATATTCACAACTTCAATATTTTCATTTATGCTTGTACCTGCACTTGTTAGGTATACTTCAAGAGTATCTTTGGAAGTAATTTCATGAAAAAATTCCTTATTCAAATTATCAACAACATCAACTCTAAACACATGATCAGTGAAAGAAGGGTACTTAGAAGCATGAGATAMATTATATTCCACTTTTTCTTTGCCAATTTTAAAGGTTAGTTTACCATTTTTAACATCAATTATAGCACCTATAGTAGCTAAAAATGGTCTTCCTAATATAATAGGTACATCAACATCCTCATCCATATCAAGAACAATAAAATCAATAGGAATAATGAATTTATCAAGTTTCATTAAAACATGTTCCAACACTACTAAAGGATATTTAATAGATCTATCAGCAAGTTGTAATGACACAGTAGTAGGTTTTAAATCATTTAATCCTAACTTCTTGCAAATAGAAAATGGCATAAGTGATACGCTTGCACCTAAGTCACATAAAGCTTTAGAAAAATTAACATCACCAATAGTGCAAGGAATAGAAAAACTTCCTGGATCTTTTAGTTTAGGAGGAAGCTTTTTCTGAATGACAGCGCTACACTCCTCACTCAAAGCAATAGTCTCATAATCTTCTAATTTCCTCTTTTTAGACATGATTTCTTTAAGAAACTTAGAATAAGAGGGGATTTGCATTATAGCATTAGCAAAAGGAATATTAATATGCAATTGTTTAAACATTTTAAGAAATTTCTCAAATTGATTATCAGTATTATGTTGCTGAAGTCTTTGAGGAAAAGGAACAMGAGGTACATAAGGCTTAATAGGAGTAGGAGTAGGTGTCCATTTTCTTCAACTTCTTTTTCAATTTCATTGTTGACATCTTCATTCACTACTTTATTAACCTTAGTTTGATCAATCACCTCATCTAATTTCTTACCACTTCTTAAGGTGACAGCTTTGCATTGTTCTTTAGGATTAARCTTTGTATTACCAGACAAAGTTCCTTGACTTCTAGCATTAATTGCATTAGCTAATTGATCAAKTTTTTTTTCTAATTTATTGATCCTTTCAAAAGTAGTAGTAGCAAGTTTTTCAATAGCCAATTCCCATGTAGGTTTAGTCTCTTGTTGTGGTTGTCTTTGAGGGAAACCAGGTGGATTTTGTGGTCTAAAATTATTATTACTGTTTTGATTCCCTTGATCTCTCCATGAAAAGTTAGGGTGATTTCTCCATCCAGGATTATAAGTATTAGAGTATGGGTCATTTTGTGAACGATTATAGTTAGAAACAAATTGAGCTTGTTCAATATTAGTGTATTCACCATTTAAATGTGCACCCCCACACCAATTTCATGCCCTATCAACACTTGAAACTTGCCTAACATTATTCATTTTACTGAAAATTTTAACTAAGTTGTCAACTTTAGCATTCAACATGTTTATGCCATCCAAATCATGCATTCCTGGATTCTTTTTAGGTATTGACCTTACACTAGAACAACCATAATTATTAAAAGCCATTTCTCCTAATAATCTATRATCTTCTTCAGTTGTTTTACCCTTTAAAGCACCACATATAGCAGCATCAATAGTGATTCTAATAGAATGATTTAAGCCATTATAAAAGGTCTCAATAAGTAGCCAACCAGGTATACCATGATGAGGACATTGACACTGTAATTCTTTAAATCTTTCCCATGCCTCATATAATGATTCTCCATCAAATTGAATAAAATTAGTAATATCATTACGTAATTTAGCAGTTTTACTAGGTGGAAAATATTTATTAAGAAAGGCTTGAGATAAAGCATTCCAAGTAGTAAAAGAATTAGCCGCATTAGAATTCAACCATTTTTTAGCTTTATCTTTTAGTGAAAATGGAAATAATCTTAATATGATAGCTTCTTCATTCACTCCATTAATCTTAATCGTATCGCATTTTTCAAGAAAATTAGCTAAATGTTCATTGGGATCTTCACTAGGAAAATCGCTAAATTGATCTTGTTGAACAATATTAATTAAAGCAGGCTTAAGCTCAAAATTATTAGCATTAACAGAAGGTCTTACGATACTTGATGAAGTTGCCCCAGCATTGGGCATTGCGTAGTCTCGCAAAATATGAGCGGGTTGCTCTTCTCCCATCTCTTCAATATCTGAAAATAAGAGCTCCAAATTCCTATCTAACAATACGTGTTGTTCTTCTAACCTCTTCTTTTTCCTTATCGCAGCGAGCTTTCGTTCAATTCCTGGATTTAAATATATAAACGGATTATTATTACGTGGCATAAACAAAAAAAAACATAACTTTGGAAAATAACTATAGTACTCTGTAATATTGATAAAAGAAAACAAACAAGAATTTTTTTTTAAAAAAATAAAAAATATAAAGTAAAAAAATGGAAAAATTAACAAAAATAATCCCAACTTTGTAGGTTCTTCCAAAAATAATCCAACTTTGGATTATTCCAGAATAATCCCAACTTTGGGGTGACTCTTCCATTTTTAGTCCCAATTACCTTCGACCTATTCAACCGGTTACTTCTAACTTGTTACCCCCTTTTCCCACCAAAACACTCATTTGTCTTCTCTCACCAAAACACTCAATACGAACATATTTGTTGATCGCCATTGACTGCTTTGCTGATTTGCCATTGGAGTCAGTTTTGTCCACCATTGCAAGGGTCGAAATTAACTAATTTTAGGTATGAATTGCTAATTTCATCATTTTCCTTTTTTTTCATATCTGCGAAATTAGGGCTCCTTTGTTTGGGTCTTCGTTTGATTTAATTGTTAAATGTGCTCAAGTAACAAAATTTGATTGAATTGCTAGTTAATTTTTTGCTCATAATCATCTGAATGTTAGTATAATGTTGAATTTTGTTGATTATGATGTTGAATTTTGCGTTGTAGTTGAACTTCAAAATTACGGTGTCTTTGTTTCGGTTTTCGATTTGATTGTTGTGTTGTCAGTTGAATGTAGTCACTTGAAGTTGTTTATTTGTGTTTTGTAATGCCAACTACTTGAGTTTGGGAATTGATTTCGCAGTTACCTTGAAGTTTTGGCATGGTGGTAGTTTCAAGAGGGATAAATGGGGAGTTCTTAGATATGTTGGGGCATAATGTAGGATTGTCACAGTGGATCCAGATGAACTCTGTGGGTTTTATTTGGGGGAATTAGCATAGAAGATTATTGGTTATGTTAGTGTGAAAGGGGTGTATTACCTAGTTCCAGGAAAGACAATGAGTGATGGGCTTAAGAAAGTGTTTGATGATAATGAAGTAAGGGAAATGGGAGAGTTAGTTTTGAAATGTAGGACTATAGAGTTGTTTGTTCACCATAGTGGTGAGTCAACTAATACAGGAGAATCTAGTCAACCAAACACAAAGTCATTTAAAAAGAAACTTATCCCTAAGAGGGCCCCACAGAGGACCACTCCTCAAAGAAATGATGTGGTCCTCAGCCCACTTGAGAATATTTTAGTTCAAGACACCTCTGAAACAGTCATTATTCCCACCCAAACTTCACAAACACCTCCAAATTGTAGCCCTAACTTCACCAGAGCCGCAAGCATTATTGATCCAACACTAAACAACCCCCTTACCTTCCATGAGCCACATGTTTGTAGTAATGAAAATGACAGTGAGGATGGATCTTATACATCAGATGCAGATTCTGATGGAAGTGACTCTAGTGGGGAGGAGTAAATTGATTTTGATGAGTTTGAGGTTGACTTTACAGTTGATGAGTTTGATGAGTTGGAATATTTAGATGGAGGGGAGTCTAGTGATGAGGAATAAAAGCTTATGCTAGATCAATTCCACCTTYTGAGGGTCAAAGACATTGGCCTGCAGTTGATGTGCCATTTGACCCACCACCAATCAAAATAGGCCCAGGAAGGCCTAGAAAGAATAGGAGGATTGACCCACACGAGTCTCCAAAAAATCCAGGGAAGCTATCAAAGCATGGAGTTGAGATGACATGCGGACTATGCCATTAAAGGGCCACAACAAAAGAGGCAATCTTGACAAGGAAAGTTATGCAAACATGGATCCTGTTGAACCACCAGCTAAAAGGGGCAAATGAAGGCTAGGGAAAGATGGGCAACAGCACCAAGAGCAGAGGGATGTGACAAGGGTTACAACACCACCARAGGAAACAAGTGGCCCTACTCAAGCTGACACTGTCAGGAACACCACAACAGAGCCAACAAGAATAGGTAGATGTGGAAAGACTATAAGAGGAGGCAGAGGTGTCACAACTAGGGGTGGTGGAAGAACCACCAACACAGGAGGCAGAGGTAGAGGCAGGGTAAGCAGCTTGTGCTATGATGTGTGCTATGTTAAAGTTGTTGTGTCTTTGTAATGTTGTTATGTGTTTAATGTAAATGAACCAAAAATAAGCTTTTGTGTGTTATTTAGGTTCCACAAGGCTATGGAGTATTCCAATCACAAAGTGGGAGAGCTTATGTGAATGTAAGCAAGCTTGGTTTCTTAACATGGATTATGTATGCATTGTGTGATTTGAGCTCATTAGTATGATTGTTGTGTAGGTTCCAAACCAAAGAACTGCAAGGTTGCTTGGAGTCACTTCCAMGGCTGCTGCAAGAACTGAACAAGGAAGGGAAAGGTAGATGTCAACTGGACCATCAACCAACACACAGGGGAGTCAAGCAAGTTCAGTAACCCAACATTGGAAGCCCTAGTTTCACCTGCTTTGCAACAACCCCTAGTTCAGTATCTTGTAACTTGGCCT
Source organism: Bassia scoparia (assembly GCA_008642245.1). Lineage (NCBI taxonomy): Eukaryota > Viridiplantae > Streptophyta > Magnoliopsida > Caryophyllales > Amaranthaceae > Bassia > Bassia scoparia. The sequence continues at coordinate 16,145 of SNQN01007775.1, read as the reverse complement.
CACTTTAAGAAACATGCCTTATTTTGCTATGTATGTGTACTGAGAAACATGTGTTTGGCCTTATTTTGGTATATAAGAAACATGTCCTTATTTTGCTGTGTACGTGTACTAAGACCACAACTCAGTTTCATTCAATGTCAGTTGGTCATTTCAATTTGCTATTGTTGTTCTGTGATGTGGTTTTTGTTCTTAAATTGTACAACTGCAGATTGTTAAGTGTTGTTAGAAATGGGAAGCAAAATTAGACAAAGTAAACAAAGTTTCCAAAACCAAATTCATTGATTTCAATTTCAATTACAAACAGTTACAATGACCAAAATGTTCAATTAAAACCAACAACCATCAAGACCAATCCCTAAATCATCCTAAGACCCTAACCCAAACCCAAACCCATTTCAATTTAGGGAATCAAACAACTAAAAAATAACCATCAACACCAATCCCTAACCCAACCTAGATCCCTAACCCTAACCCATTTTAGTTTTGGGAATCATAGAACCAAAATCCAACAAAAAAAAAAAAACCATACTAACCCACCCACTGACCCAAAATCTAAGCCTAGAAATTCAACGACTAAAGATCATGGCCAACACAAGCAGAACCACAGCGAAGAACATCCATGACATAGCCAACCAAATTGCCATTTTCTTGTCAGCATGGGCATTTGCAATGTAATCCCTGGTCTGCTCTACTTCAATCACCAAGTCATCGCGCTCCTCCAACACAATCTTCTCTGCCTGCTTCAATTTCTTGACTCTACCCTCAAGAAACTCGTTCTCCACCTCCAGTTCATTTATGCAAGTATCCCTCTCAAAAAGAGCCAACTGGTGAGGATCCCATTCAGTTGCATTCCATTCATGCTCCTTATTTTCAGAAGAAGACATCTCGAAAAGCAATTGAAGGAGTAATTTCGAAAATTAAACAAAGAAAAAAATCAGAAGAAGAAGAAAAGGGAAGTCAGTTTAGAAAAGAAGGAGGGAGGAAATGAGAGAATAAATAAGGGATTAAGGTGGGTGGGTGGTAGATGTAACATTTAATAGGGTGGTCAACGAGGGAAATGAGAGTCAACAGGTAAGGTAACCTGGAGCAACCAGTTACTAATCTAATGGGACTAAAAATGGAAGAGACACCCCAAAGATGAGATTATTTTTGGAAGAACCCCCAAAGTTGGGATTATTTTTGTTAATTTTTCCAAAAAAAAAATAAAGTAAAATAAACGTATATGTAAACTATGAGACAACTAAATTTCACGCAAACTACTAAAAACAAAGACTCTTTTTTTTTTCAAAATAAATAAATAAAAGTAAACAATTGATGACAACAAACAAAATATCTACTAGACTACCAACGCATCAACAGACTAACAGCAAGATTCGATTAAGCTACTCATAATAAATAACAAAATATATCTAAACTAATAACTAAATCTCTTTAATTGATATTGACTAATAGCCTCCCCGGCAACGACGCCAAAAACTTGATCGTGCCTAAATCTACCGCAAGTGTACGGGTCAAATACTGTAAATATAGGGTGAGCAAGGTATCGTATCCACAAGGAGGTCTAATCAAGTACCAATTTAAGAAACTATAATATTATTTAGACGGTTAAAACAAGTGAGAAAAATTATTAATTAAACCAAATAGAAACGCTAGAATTAAAGTCTAACAAGTATGAGAAGTTATTCTAGGTTTCGGGTTTCACCAATTATTATTCTATTTCTTGAATATAAATTAATTGTAGGGTTGACATAATATATCGCAATGATCGAATTTTCTAAAGTAAATAATCTCCTCTCCCAAGGTAGAATACGTATATCTATATCAACTTTACGTCTACTTTCGTGACATAAAAATTGACATAAACTCAATAAGAACAGGAATTCAAATAAAAGACCACTTCAAGTGTATAACTTTTCCTAAAATTATACTACTTGACGTTTGTTAATCCCACGAACTAATATTAAACTTTCACTTCCGCTAATAATTTAATACCTTAAACATATAATCAATTGACCACATTAATTATACGAAATAATAACAGGATTAACAAATTGCAATAATATAAATCAAACCCAAACAAATGATTCAATTCATTGGTTAAATAATAAATGGCAACATCCCTAACCTAGAACAAAGAAATTTAGCCAGACATAATATTCAAATCAAACTAATTGTATAACAATGAAAAATCAATATTCGACATAATAATTTTTCAAAGTTTAACAATCAAATAAATAAATTGAGAAAGGAACAAATTAAACTCCGGAATAGATGAATCGCGTCCGATTCGTACTCGTTCCGGCTTCTTTGTGTTCGTGCGTATCAGTCTCTGATCTGTTTCTTGCGTCTTGTCTTGCATCTCGCTCCTGATGTCCTCTTTTGTGAGTCTAATCTCGAGTATATATATACTCGAACTACCTAATGTGAGCACCTAAGATAACTATCAGCTTGATTTCTGAGTTGTTGTTGCGTGTTGCATTGCATGTTGTTAGCTTCTTTGCTTAGTTGTTGATGATTAGTTTTTGACTTGTTATCTTTTTCATTTATCTTATTATATTATTAATCATCCACATCCACGTGCACAAATATGATAGATCTTGATTTCTATCATTTTTCCTCTTCTTGTATACAATTCCGGCCTGTAACACATAATTTAAGCCATTTTAAATTATCATTAATCAATATAAGAAACTTAATTAATAAGAGATAAAATACCAAATACAATTAAATGGACTATTTTCACACATAAAATAATTTATCACTCAAAGTATTCATATTAGTCRAAAAGATAGCCTAATCATAATAAATATAATAAATTATACTCAAAAGTGATATAATATGGAAGCGAAATATAGGTAAAATAAGCACTGATCAGAGACCAGTCTAACTGGTCTACTCTACTAGAACAGTCCACAATCGAAAAATTTTAATAGGCACTCAATTCACCCCCCTCTTGAGTARCTTCGGGAAACCTTCAAAGATCTAACTTGATCAAACAACTAGGCCTCACTATAGCTCTACCACAATGTCTAACCAGGTCTTGACAGAGAATAATGTTGTTAATAATGAAACGACCATGAACAAAGGCCCCTTGATTACCAACAATTATATCAGGAAGCACAACCTTCAGCCTAGCACACAGAACTTTGGAGAAACACTTATAAAGAGTATTACAACAAGAGATGGGCCTACATTTAGTCACATCCTTAGGGCATGAATTCTTGGGAATCAGAGAAACAAAAGTGACATTAAGTTCATTTAGAAGCGTACCTCGCTACAGGCACTCTAGAATAGTTTGAGTCACATCACCCCCAACAACATTCCAATAATCCTTGAAGAAGTAGGCACTAAAGCCATCAGGCCAAGGAGCCTTGTCACCACTTATAAAAAACATAGCCTTCTTGACTTCTTCCATGGCGTAAGGTTTCTGTAGAAATTCTTTATGATRACTTGATAAGAGAGGCCCGATTTTAACCACATCACCATTTACCTCAGTTCTAGAAGTATCAGAATTTCTAAGCAATTGTTCGAAATATTCAAGAAAAGCCTGCTGAGCTACTTGGGTAGAAGAGTCCCTCAAAGAGCCTTGCAAATCATGAATGGCATAAATGCTATTTTGCAATCTCGTTTTCTTAATGAATTAATGGAAGWGAGTAGAATTTGAATCACCATCCCGAATCTAAATCAACCGAGCCTTCTGCTTCAAGAAGAGAAAATAACTCTGATGAGTAATCTGAAAAAAATGAAATTGAGCAGCTTTCTCCTAGGCAATGAGATCGGGATCAGTAGGACATGTGTGTAATTTGCTCTGGCAATCCATCAAATCTTAACGAGCCACATGATTTTTAGTTTGCAAATCTAAAAACCCTTGCTTGTGTAGGTCCTTGAGTTTCTATTTGACCACCTTCAGCTTTTGCACACATTGAAACATTCTGCAACCCGTAAAAGTTTGGTCTCACCAAGTATGTAAATTATCTATAAAAAGTAGGAGTAGTAGACCACATCTTCTAATACTTAAGGTTTCCGACCCTCCACCCTATCACATACCCTAATAAGACAAGGACAATGATTTGAAATGCCTTCATTAAGAAACTAGCATTCGCATTAGGAAAAGTATCCAACCAACTATCATTTTCCATAGCTCTATCAAGTTTGCAAGACACCCTACCATCACCCTCTTGTTTATTGGTTCAAGTATAAAAATTGCCAACGCAAGTAATATCAACAAAACCACAGTGTCTCATGCATTTCCTAGTCGCAAACATCTCATACTGCCTCACAATTAAGCCAATTCTCTCCTCAGACTCAAGAATACAATTTAAGTCACCCACAATCAGCTAGGCGCTTAAATAYAGCCAGATAAAGCCTTTAGATCAGCCCAAAGAGATACCTTATCCCCTATCATTAAAAGCATAAAAGAAGGGTGCACACCACTTTTAGGACCAATATTACAATGCAAAAATTGCGAAGACATTGCAAAAACAGACAGATCAAAAGACAAAGGATTTCAGGCAAGAACAATTTTACCAGAACTATGTAAACTAAAGTTTGAAGTAAACACCATCCACTAAATAAATTAACATAAAGCGAAACCAAATTCTTTGGTTTCACTTTAGTTTCAAGGAAAGCTACAAAGCCCAACAACTTGGCTAGCCAAAAAAGACTTAACTTCATTCTGCTTAGTAGACTTGTTAACCCCCCTCACATTCCAACACAAGATTTTATCCATTAGGGATGGGGTTAGAATCACCCCTATCATCCATCTTATTCAATTGTGCAACATCACCATCAAGGATATTGAAACCATTTTGAGTAGTGACAATCAAAGGAGTATGATTAATTTTCCTAGCAAGCTTAGAGACTTGCTGAAATATAGCGCGTCCCCGTTATGAGCTATAGTAGACACAACAGCAGCCACTGCCACACTAGAATCAACTCCTACAGCAATAGTGGGTACTCCCACAACATCACCATCTTCARTGTCAATAGCAGTAGGCACCGACGTGGCAGCAGGCACAACAGGTCCACCAATTGTTTTCAGCTTCCATACTTGTTTTCCAGTACCCATTTTGCAAGCCTCCATTTCGTGTCCTATCCTTTTGCACTTAGCATATAATATAGGCTTCCAACTATACTCAATTGGAACATTAATTAAGTAATCACATTAGTTCATGAAAGACAAAGTCATAGGGAAATCTTGAGCAAATTGAACCTCAATAAGGCAACGAGCATATTGAAGTCAATCCCTATTTTGAGTGGCCTTATCAACCTTGATGAGCCTACTTGTATGAGCACTGAGGCGTCACTGCTCCGGGGGGTACAATTAGTTGATGACTTGGGTTTTTCTAGAATTGAATTCTTGTATTTGCATAGTGTGAGTATGCTTGGAGTTGTGTGTTTATACTCGAAACTAGTAGAGGAAGTCGCCACCGCACTTCTTTCGGGAAGCTACAAAACCTGGTTTAAGCCTTGCCTATAATTGCATAAAGCAAGGCGAAGGACTCCATGTTAGGTCATGTACTAGATCAGATCTGGATTAGGGGACAAGGGTAAGGGTGAAGTAGTGCACAATGCCCCCCCTCGCATCTAGCGGCCTCTAATCGATCGTTGCGAGTCCATTGTCAAAAAGACAACAACAAAACATATTTCCGTTTTAACCCTAAACATGCAAATTATTATGTGGGCTGCTAAACAGAAATAGATGCACATACGACTAATTTGTTGTTGCGACAAGTGTTGTTTAGATCCTTAAAAGGTGTTTAAAAGCCAATTTGTCCAAGAATTAGCCTTATTAGGCGTGAGAACATGCAATTTGCCGATCTTGTTTAAGACATAATAATAGTTGTGATTTGGAAGAATGTAAGCATTCAACAAGAATTAAAGTTGTGCCTAATGTTGTTTTCAATTCATCTCGAATATTACATGCTAATTACATGAAAAGTCAAATTTTTAACAAGCATGCAAAAGGGTGTAATGAAATTGAGACATTGGCCTCAAACTAACCTTGCAACACGACGCTTTCGATCGAGAACGATGCCTTAGACCCTTTGAAACCCTTAAGAACCTTTGAAGAACCCTTAAAAGAGACTTTGAAATTGTATTTGATGTGTTTTAGAAATATAAAGTACTTTGTGAATTTGTATGCAAAGGAAAAGAGAGTTTTGAGAGTGTTTTTATAGAGAGAGGGAGTAGGGGAAATCGGGCATTAGGTTGCCTTAAGGTGTGTGTGTGTGTGAGAAATGAAGCTGTGGGTGTTCCATTTATAGGCAAAGGAAACTTGGGAGCAAGAGGCCTGGGCGTAATAGRGCCCAAAAATCAACCTCTTTTGGCTTGATTTTGTAGCCTTTTTTTCTCGGTTATTTTAGGAAAAAAATTGATTCTTGCTTAACCATGGCTCAAGCGTGCAAGGGAAGAKTTGACATTGAGGTGTCTTGGGGAGCAATCCAAGTGGGTCTCACGTTCTAGAAGGTTCCGAAAGCTTCCGGAACGGGCAGTTTTGCTCGGATGCGTGTTTTTGCTTTGAAAATTCATAACTATTTTTATACTTGTTCAAAAGTTATGGAAAATATGAATAAAATTTCTTGTAAAACATATTGAATTGTTCTAAAATTTCTTGAATTATTTTCATAATTTAATTAATTATCGCAAAATTAATTAAATTGTTGAAAATTCCAAAGAATGCCAAAAATGCTTAGAAAAATTCTAAAAAATTCTTAAAAAATGTTTAAAAATAGTTCAAAATTATTTTAAAATTAAAATGAATTTTTACGGGTGCTTTGTGCAAGGAATTGTACCCGATGTAGCAAAAACTTGCCTTTTTAGGGTCTGTTAGGGCCCTAGCTCTCTCAATTCAACTTGTGTGTTGCAAGGGGTGTCTTATCATTGGTCGTCTTGGGCTAGGGACAAATGTAGGTATTTACAGAAGCCCCCACTTTGGCTGAGTTTGTAGAGACGAAGGTCTCATAAAACGAAAGCCTAAGTACCCGATACTTGCAAAACAAATACGTTAGTTTTACCTCCACCTACGGTTGTTGTTGCTTGCTTACTTGCCCCTTGATTACTATTTTCTTGCCTATTAGTCCTTGTGTTGATGTTGCTCGTGTTATAAGTGTGCCTTTGCTGTTGTTTGCTTCATGGGGAATTAATGACTTCATCCTCGCCTTTGCTTTTACTTCAGAATTTTGCATTCCTGCCTTTGGAATTTCATACCTTTGCTTGCTTGACTCTGAACTTCATGCTTTGGGATTTCACGAACATCATGTTCAAGTAGAACTTCTTGCTTTGGAATTACACGTCTTGATTTTTGCTTTTCATCCAACTTCGTCTTTTCTATYGTAAGAGTACGAGCATTCTTTGGCCATTGTTGTGAGAGAGCACAAGATCACTTACGCCTTTGTTCTTACTTAAAACCTCAATATTTTTGTTTAATAGCTCCTACTTTGTTGAAATTTTGATGCTTTTACTTTCATCTTTGTTTTAGAATTTGTCTGGCTATTTACTACACCTTCATTTCTTCTTTGATTGTTTGGCGCATTTTCTTAATTGATTGTGCTTTCATCTGGCTCATACTTGCATCTTCTTCTTCGCTTGAGAACTTGGCACTCTTGCATCTGACTTAGAACGATTTCACAAATGTCACGTTCAAGTGGAATTTCACGAACTTCACGTTCATATAGCTCTTCACGAACTTCACGTTCAAATAGCTCTTCACAAACTTTACGTTCAAATAGTTCTTCATGAACTTCCCGTTCAGATGGTTCTTCACTAACTACACGTTCACGAACTTCACGTTCAAATAGTTCTTAACGAACTTCACGTTCAAATGGTTCTTCACGAACTTCACGTTCAAATGGTTCTTCACGAACTTCACGTTCGAATGAGACTTCACGTCTTGGGGAACTTCACATTTGGATGCTAGTTGCTTGATCTGCTTTTGCCTGCTTAACTCCTATCTGTTGCGTCCATCCACAAACATTTCTTCACTTAACATTGCGATACTGCTTTCTTGATTTGCTTATGTCTACTTATCTCATCTTCGGCTAAACTGGGAGTCCTTTGATTCCATCTTTGACAATCACTTTGTGCGTGCTTTACTTTTGACTTTTGCTCAGCCTTGGACTTTGATGATTGTCCCTTATAAAATGTAAGGCATGTCGTCTTGCAATGCTGGTGCTTTAAATTGGAGAAGGAATAGGGCATTCCTGCACTTGTATTGGTATCTTCTGAATGTTTACTTGGCAGAGCCGATTGATGTCTAGAAGTCAGCCCCTAGAACATTGTGCTTGGCTCAAGAAGCCAATCCTTATTTGCTAGGATAGGAGCCCAATGCCTTTGTACGTGAATACCTTGACCCGTTGCTGATGTGAGATGCTGGATTGTAACTTGCACGAAACTTGGCTTCATTGAATTCTGAGATGCTAGTGACGATGTGATTTTCTTTACTTTGGGGTGAGCCCCCCTAGCTATGTAATTGTAAGATTTGCACTTAAAGCTGGACCCTAGCTTTACATTGGTTTGTTTTAGGACTCGCTTAGACTCCTTGACTTTGAGTTGACTTGTTTGACTTATGTAATGACGCTTTTGTGAGGTGACTAACTCTATGCATGCAACTTATATGCGACACGGTGTATTGACCTAAATTTTTTTGCAACTTTGTGCTTTGACTTTGACTATAGACTCACAAATCAATTCGACTTAGATGTATTATGCAAGGACTATAGTTCAAAATTTTGTGGAATGTGGACTTTATTAACCACTTAGTGAAGGAAGCAAATACGAGTTAATATAATTTTAGAAAATACATGCAACATAGAGTCTTCTTGACTAGAGTTTTGGGCTCAAGCCCCCAGCAGGTTGAGATGCAAGCTTCCTTTTCAAACTTTGTTGAAAGAGGTATTGTGTGGCTATCATTAGTTCAATGGTAGCCCCCCAAATTATGAAGAAGGGCCTCATGTGTTGTGGATGAAGGTGATGTAGATGAACCTTTGCGGTGCTGGGAGCTTTAGTATTTGGAGCCTTTTTGCAGTGTTGCGATGATTTGCAGTTGTTGTAATAGTAAGGTCGGCAAGGACTTGGACCTAGTGTGTTTCTGAATTTTRGTTTACCCTTCCATGTGTAGTGCTTCATGGGTGGTCATGAAAATGTCATGAGCTGCCTATAGGTCTTCCCTTTTTGCTATGAGCCCCCCGGTTTTGATATGRCGAGACACGGTGCTAACTCAAGTCATGAACTTGAGTTTGTTGCTTGTTGAATAGCATGGCATTGGTTGAGCATGGTGACGAGTATGTTCTTGGCATAGGAAGCGCGTAAGGTCCTTGATTTGGTGAAGTTGAATGTGCTTCGAATGTAAGGTTCTTGCTTCTTTTGTTGTAAGCCCCCAACGAATCCGAGTAGTGGTGCGAAGATCATTGCTAGACTTGTAAGGTACAAGTAGTGAGACACTTTCCTAAGGATGCATGCTTAAGGCTCAACACGTAGCGAAGATGTATACTTAAGTCAGGAACTTAAGTCTGTTGCACCCTCAGGAAGAGAGCGTATTGCTGGAATGAGAACCCTTATGCCAATATAAATCCCTTAATGAGTTGTGACCATGCTTTGTTGAGCCAGTTGCATGCATGGAGACTCTTTTAACATTACAAGCCCCCAATCTTGTTAGAGCTACCATTGATGTGACATGCCTGCTGCTTCTGGATTTGAATATATGACTGTTCAAGTCAGGAACTTGAGTTTTGTTACTCCTTAAGGAAAGAAACAAGGAATGAGGACTTATCTGCTGATGCAAGCCCCCACACTTTAAGAAGTGGACTTTATGCTAGACATGGCGCTATTGGAGCAAAGCCCCCACGACTTGTTGGAGCTGACTGATGTGCAATTTTGACTAAATGAGCAAGAGCCTGATCGCATGATTACATGAGGAAGAGTAAGAGAGTCCTATGGTGTGTAGAAAGAAAGGCTAGGGATCTACAAAACAAAAGGACTCGATCAATTTTGTGACTAGGGGTGACAAGGTGTGGGTGTTGATGTGGCTGGCTAAGAGATGCTGGTTCAAACTRGAGCCTATGTCAAATTCTAGACTAAGCAGAAATTGCGCTTCAAATTTCTAGAAAAATCAAACCCGCACAATGATGAAAATGACCTATTTATTAATTTGGTCGAACCTCGGGAAGAAGCTACCTACATATCCAAGTGGAATCAGAACGATCGTAGTTCGTGAGGTCGTGTGTGCTAGTGATGTCTCATTTTTCCTAGGATGAAACCTTGTGGGGAATCGGCCTAGCTAGGCTTGGACAATGCTCATTTAGAGAGGACTTTTTTAGTTGTAATGTAGGCTYGGTGTGGGGTGTGAGGCTTTTGGCGAACTTGTTACAATGTATGTTCGCTTTTGCATTTGCTTTGATGTTTCTTTTGTGAACTTTGCAATATGTGGAGCTGGYTCTAGACTTTATCACTCTTTGTTGCTGAAACTTTCCCTTTGACTTTTTTGTTGGCTCTCTCTGTTTTTCTTTTTTTTTGTCTAAACCACAGCTTGTTTTGGGTTTCTACTTTGTTTTGCTTTATTTTGTGCTGCTTTGGCACCATGGAGGGTAGAAAGATATTGGTGTGAAAGATATTGGCTTCTTTTGTGTTTGTTTGCATAAGAAGGCTCAAAGGGGTTGCAAGGGATTTTGTTTTATTTTGTACTTGTAAAAAGGTGCATGGAGGGAGAAGGATGTTTTTGTGGAGCTATGAAAGATGGCCTCTCGAGCATGTCCAATTTATTAWTTTTTTCCATTTTTTGTGAGGTCATGTGTTGATTAGCATTTCATCAMCGAAGTCGAAGCACATGAGAGGCTAAAAGATGAAAAAAGAAAAAAGCAATTTTATTAATGTGGAAGGCTAATGAGATGACAAGACTTAATTCCTAATTGACAAGGACTCGACAAGAGGGAAGAAAAGGGAAAATTAAATCTAGGTGGAGGGACTCTCCGACTCAACCTATGCTTGAAGGTTATTGACTCTTGCTCATTTCGACTTTTGTTGTCAACTGCGGGTGCTGCGAGTGATTGCTTCACTTCATATGCTCGGGTATCTACCTCCTGGAGGAATAGGAAGATGACCATCATCAACCATGTCTTGCAATAAGTCTTGCAGGTTGTAACATTCTTCGGTTGTGTGGCCATTGCCTCTATGGTATTCGCAATACTTGTTGGCATCTCATCATTTAGCCCTTCTTCTCACTGGTGGGTCAGAAGTGGGACCAATTGGCTGGAGTAGCCCTCGTCCATTAGGCGATRGAATGCTTGTGAGTATGTCATGCCAAGTGGAGTGTATTGACGGTTTTGATGTCGTGATTGCTTGATTTTCTCAATAACACCAATTTTTGACACTTCCTTTGGTTGATTAGGTGTGTCGTTCCTTTTGTAGCCTCCCCACTTMTTTTTTGCTTCTTTGGTTAGGTCATCTTCAATCTCGACACCAATGTGGTACACCTTGTTGAATGATTCCAAGCCTAGATACCGAATATGGGTGCGATACTTAGGTTGGAGATTGTTGATGAAGATTTTCACCATCTCTTTTTCTTCGGGAGGACTGACCATTTGGGCTGTTGTTTCCTTCTATCGTGCAAGGTAAGTGGTGAAACCCTCATTATCCCCTTGTTTGAGGCTTTCAACTTCCCTTAGTAAGGTGGAAACTTGAATGTTACTTTGATAGCGCGTCATGAACACTTGAGTGATGTCGTCCCACGTAGCTACATTCTTGTCGGGGAGAGAGAAGAACTACTTTTGGCGAATTGGTTCGAGTGACATGGGGAACACCTTAGGGAAAAGAGAAGCATCGATCCCCTTGATAGCCATGGTGGCCCTAAATCCTTTGAGATGGAACCTAGGGTCATCGGTCGGTTTGAACTTCGGCAAGTCCATTGTAGAAAACTTCTCGGGGATTTTTGCAGAGATATCCTCGAGTTCAGGTGTTTCAAAGTAGGCATTCATGTTGGTTGCCTTCAGGACCATCTTTTCAAGGTCTTTGGGGGTAACCTTGGATGACTCGACTTGCTCAAGTGCAGCAAGCTTGGTTTGTAGGGCCTTAATGGTTGCTCTCATTTCGGCAATGGTGGTGCCATTGTCTTCACCCATTTTTGGCGTTGAGGGGCTGGAGGACCTAGACTTAAAGTGCTGAATGATCCTTTTGGGCAAAGGAATAGGGACTGGCGGTTCCTCACGAACTAGCCTTGCCAACCTACGAAGTTGCTGTGTAGATGACTCTATCCTGCATGAGAGTGTATTAGACTAGACTGACTAGGGTGTATTTGACTTTTTTTAAATGCGAATTACGAGTTTTGGCGCTCGTTTACAATTGTGTYATGCAAAAAAAGACGTAAAGCCTAAACGATTCTAGCTTACAACCATTTCGACATTACGACACCTAAGGAATGACCACTTGCTATATGAGACTCTTAGATGACTCGTACATTACTTGTTTGTTGTTTAGTATGCAAAGATAAGGTCCTTAGTTAGCTAAAAACACATAGAACGTTGTCACACTAGCATGATCCCTKTATGCAAAAGGAAAACGAAACAGTCCAGCCACCTAGAGTCTGTTGCTACGTTTTCAAACAGGTTAGTCCGGGTGTCCAAGAGGGTCCATGACTAGGCCTAGAATGGTCCTTAACACATCCAACCCGCTGTGATGTTCAAAGGAGGTCTAAACCATTACGGCTTTGTAGGGCACGCAGTTGCACATCATGGTGGGATGGGCATCAAGCTTAAGAGTTGGTCACATAGGTAGTGCACCACCGCGCACTACGCTAAATAAGCTCATTTAAAGCGTTGAAAACGCTTATTTAAAGCGTTGAAAACGCTTATTTAAAGCGTTTACATAGGCACTTTAGTATGGGGGCACTGGGAAAGAATTTAAAGCGCTTCCCATAAGCGCTTTCATTAAGTATACCGCTTTTAAATGATAAAAAGCGCTTCTAATAAGCGCTATTAAAAGTATACTTAGGCGCCAAAATTTTGGCGGTTGTTTCGAGTATTACAAAAGCGTTTTCTTTTGAAACGCTTTAAATTGTTAGTTTGAAAAGCAAAATAAAAAATAAAAAATAAAAATAAAATAAATATACATTTTGGCGGGTTTTTTTATATAAAAAACCTATAAATTGTACTCATATAAGAACCAGTATCAAATACAATTCAATCTGTAATTTATAATTTGGTAATAAAAAGTATTTACTTCATTAATATTACCAAAAATTCGTACATAGAATTCAAATTTCTATATAAAATTCAATCGGTACAAAAAAAACTAGACAATTTTTTTCTAAAAAAAAGCCDAATAATTTAATAACTGTAAGGCTTCTCCCCCTTCAAGGGGGTTGACCTCAGCTTCAGTGTCATGGAATCGAGCCATGGAATCCGCATGTGAATGCGCTGGGGTGTGTTGTCGAATTGAGGGGATCGCCACCGTGCCTATACAGGTTAATCACGGACGCCCGAAACATTGGTGCCAAACTAATGGCCCCACAGATAGGTCCAATAACCAGATTGTGGGTTCAGGGACATCGTACGGACTAGATCTTTGACCCAATTCGCCCGCATGTAGTGGCCTCTACTCGGTCTCATTGTAGTTCCATAAGTCATAATTATGGAATACAAGTATCCTATCGATTTGACCTTGAAAGCGCACTAACCTAATATTACTAAAAATAGTAGGTTACTATTAGTAGAAACAAAATAGTGAGCTACCTATCCTAAGTGACCACTTTGAATTATGTCAATGTTATGGGTGCCTAAACCGGTTGTCCAAATTTTCTTACTTTATGTGACCATGTTATTGAATTCCGGTCTTGTTTAAGCAATATATACAAGTGTGACAAAAATATGTACAAATGAAACACGAAGACAAAGGTTAGTAAAGCATAATATACATGTGTATCCTTCTCACCTTGTCTCTGCAAATAAACAAACCGTTAAAGTAAAACTAAAAGGAAACGCCCTTTGATCGAATTGCTAATCAAGACAAATAAACATGTTAGTATTGACAATAACGATATGCATAATAATAAATTGTGACAAGATGATGATAATAATAATAATATAATATAATAATAATAATAATAATAATATAATAATATAATAATAATAATAATAATTAATAAGTGTTAACGAAAACGAATTTGAAAACGTGAGTAATCTCAGAGTTATACCTTGTTTCGTTCGTTGATCGATTCGAAAAGGGGCGCGAAACTCGTATTGAATGTGTATGTGTTTGGGTGATGTAGTGTATAGATATATGGTTTTTCCCCTCATTCTCTTGCTATATTGAATGTTTTGGTTTTTTAAGGCCGTCTTTGCTACTAATTTGTTTGTTCAGTGTTTAAGTGAGTTTCAGGTTTCTTTCATTGATTTGGTGGATTTAGGCTCATTTTCGAGCACCTACGAAGCTTTAGGAGAAGTAGCAGGAGTTAAGTGGAGCTACGTGGAGATTGATCGTTGCAGAAGCATCGATTTCGACACATGCTCACTCTTCTGACATAAGTCAAGTTTCGTAGTCGGATTGGAGCGATTCTAACTGCATTGGAAATAGACTTCGAGAGTCTTGATTTGATAGGTCGCACGCTTATTTGGACCACCAGAGTCGAGTTATGGCCTTCGCAAGATAGCCTGCGAATCTGCCGCGAACCTGTCGCGAACCGATCGGCTTTCATTAATCCGATCGGTTGGGGCTCGTTTTTATTGATTATCTGGCTTTCCTTGCTGGGTTTTTAGTAATGGCATATTTGTAATTAGGAGCAAGTTTTCTATCTTAGTTTTTTTTAGGAGTATTTTAAGGAAAAATCATAATTTGTTATCTATCTTTTAATCTTTTATTTTATATTCTAGTTTACATCAAAACGGAGAAAATCCCAATTACGTTGTTGAACCTAGTTTGGTTTTTCAATAGAATTCAATCATTCAATCATCAATTGCAATCCTTCTTTTGGTAATTAATTCTTCCTTTATTTCAATTCTTATTGCTTCAATTATTTATACTTTTGATTATTGCTTTGAATTGTTTTAGGTTATTAATTATTACTTCCAATTATTTTAGGGTTTTATTATCGCTTTTAATTATTCTTGCTTTAATTATGTTTCTCCACATTATAATCATCATGTTAGTGCAATTATGAGTGAGTAGTTCAATTTCAGAGCGATTGGGGATCTATAGCAATATGATTGTTATTAATTGGTTGATGCAATTCATGGCTTGGCTTTTAATTAAATTCCTATTTGATTGTTCTTCATGTTATTCAATTAGGTAGTGCACGACTTAATTGCGTAATTAGATTAGTCACGAGTTTCTAGATCTAGCGATTGAAACTTAATACAAAATCTACATCAATAGGTAGAACGAGACTTTCTAGGTCGAAAGATACGGTTAGGAGTAGTTCTATGGTTTAATTGATTCGAGAGAACTTTAATCCTGTTTGATTATGCCATGCTATGAATTGTTGATTGCCCAAGTCGTTGTCAATTACTGCTATAGTGAACCATAGCTCTAGATTCTTTTATCATATAGTTATATCTTCCATTATATCGTAGTCATTAGTTTTAAGTAGTTTAAATCACAAAACAACATTCTTCTTGCTAGTTTAGATGCTTTTATTCAATTAATCAGTAGTTGTTGTTTCCTCGTGGATAGATCCTGTTACAACTAACTGCAGGTTAGTTTTAATAGGTTTTTTGATAGGTGAGCGAAGCCTGTAAATTTTGGCGCGTTGCGGGAAACGTTTAATTATTGATTAATTGTTTGAGTCTAGACTATTTTTTTGTGATTGTCTGAAGAACAATTCATTGTTCTTCAGGACAGTAATTACGATCGCGTAGTTTGCTTCTGTTTATGCGCAGGTCTTCCGACTTGGGGATTTGATTCATACGATCCCGAGGTGGAGCGAACTTACCATAGGCGGAAGAATTCCGTGAGGCGGTTGGATTTTTTAGATCTTCAATCTCTCATCAGTTTTCGAACCCTATATAGAGACTGATTTAGAGGAGGGAGAGTCACATTCAGTGCCAAACGAAGTAGTCATTCTGATCCTGAACTGAAGAGATGGCGGCACAACCAGAACGCTTCTCAGGACTACTCTCAGCCTAGTCGGAATAGAATTCCGACGGTCGGCCATGCCTACT
>SNQN01007774.1:0-31942 GCA_008642245.1 Bassia scoparia | reverse complement strand
CATTAATTAATTAAAAATAAATTGATATAAATATATGTCAACTAATAAAAGGAATGAAAAAAAACAAAAACAAAAATTAAGACAC
This sequence comes from Bassia scoparia, assembly GCA_008642245.1. NCBI lineage: Eukaryota > Viridiplantae > Streptophyta > Magnoliopsida > Caryophyllales > Amaranthaceae > Bassia > Bassia scoparia. The sequence continues at coordinate 31,857 of SNQN01007774.1, read as the reverse complement.
ATTTAGACTAGTATGTAGTATAATATCTCTATTATATAAGGGAAGGGGGAGGAAGATGGTGCCCCTCTTAAAATACGTTAATACCCTTAATGAAATTATGTGTCTAAAAGACTATAATACCTTTAACTAAAAAAAAGTTATAAATTGATGTATTAGAGTACTCCTTTTCTATTCTATTAACTTCATTGTTCTAATAAAAATTGACAATACATTTATAACGTGACTAAACTCAAAACTATTAACATTATTATACAAATTGAATTAAAACATACGAGAATATATTTTGAGTTCAAGTCAAAATTATTTACAAAATAATTACAATTAAAATAAATTGTATTGTTAATAAGTTATCCCGAAAGAAATAATAATAGCAATTACTATTTCTTAAACATTTTAATTATATATTATATAATTATTTTTCATTAATTGCGATTTTCGTAGGTTTAAGCACGCATCACGTATTCACGTGTATATAAAAACTAGTAGGTGTATAATATAGGTGTTGAGTGTAGCCAATCCCACATTTTTGCGGGTCGGGCCATGCTTCTTATGAACAGGTCTAGTATGTAGTGAATATGTGGAGTATTTGAAGTTTGGCCATTTTGTGAAGCGAATCGGTTCATCATGAAACATAGCGCAGATTTCTATTGTTAAATGTTGCAAAAACTTGAACAGAACAAGTTTAGATTATTAGGTTATGGACTTATGGTTATGTAGCAGATATGTTGACAAAGCTCAATGGTAAAAGTTGGAGAAATGACAAATGCAGCAATTTGAAAATGCAGCAAGGGGTATTTTCGTCTTTTTTCGTGTGGATCCCACGTGACAGCTTGCTGTCAGTTTTTTTTCGTAAATCACACTATGATTTTTTTTTTTTTTTTTTACAAATCACAAGGATATGCTTAAATGAATCAAGGATATGACAAATCACACTAAGATTTGTGAAAATGAACCAAGGATATGCTAAAATGAATCTAGGATAACTATTGTTTTTGCAAATCACAAGGATATGTCTAAATGAATCAAGGATATGATAAAATCACACTAAGATAGGTGAAAGTGAACCAAGGATATGTTAAAATGAATCGAGGATATGACAAAATCACATTATGATTTGTTTTTTTTTTTTTAAAAAAAAAAAATTATGATGAACAGTGTCCGTGCAACAGATGCAGCAAATTGCTGCATTTATCACGACTCGTAAAAGTTGCTGAAATGTAACACAAAATTTCGAATATTGTCATCCAAAGCAAAATAATACAAAGACTTCATATATCATGTAAGTGCTTATTGTTTTAAGTTACAGGTTGCTCCATGCCTCCATTGTCTATGTGCTTATGTTGTTATTATTAAAAGGCTAGATCTTGCATTTTTTTTAAAAGGAAAGGAAACTAGATTATTCCCGTTGGTAGGGAAAACCTAACTCATCCTTGCGTGCATTGACAAAGCTATGTGCCCATTATCGCAGGTCCATCCTTGCTTTTAAAGCAAATAATAAACAATATGCCAAGACATTGTCCGAAATTTAAGCATGTGTATCATCATATTATGTTATGCTTGTCTCGTGTCCAACTGTCCATGTCATGTTGTACCTTTTAAATATGCCACATTTTTTATTGATTCAACCTAATGCCTTTTTGGAAACAAGTGCATTTCACTATTATTGATTGTAGATTTGTAGATGTATAGGTATGGAAAGATGATAAGTATGAACGACACATTTTACGCTTGCTTACTAACATGTTTGTTGTTCATACAAAAGAAATTTGTATTAGAGAATTTTGGTTAACTCGTATTTCGTATTTGTTTCAACTAATAAACTAAAATATAAATTCGTTCGAAAATGTGCTAAAGATATGCAATGATCTACTTCAAATTTACAATAGGCGAGGATTAATTTTTGACAAAATGCACATGAAAATAACAATAATTGGATTATGAAACACTAACATTCTAAACCAAACATAACCTATACTCCCCTAGGTTTAAAACTTTAAATTAATAAACTTAACAGTGGCAAAAGAGATTGATTTCAATGAGCCAAACTTATCTCATGTTTCCTACCTAAAAGAGTAAACAACCAAAACCTAGAAAATAACATTCAATCAGAACACATTTGTTTGAAGATCTAGCATTTCAGGGTCAGTGATCTTTGCTTCCTTCTCTGGGTCAGTTGAGAATGGAACTTCGAGCTCCGGAGGTTTCTGAAAATATCCACCACAGAATTCAGTCATACACAAGCCAAATTAAGCACAAATTAAGATGTTCATGAATCACGAATCCTATCAAAAACCATTGCTCCCATTCTATCAAAGTAATTATTGTAAAAAATGGAATACTATCAAAAACCATTGCTCCCATTCTAATTTCGGTYATGCTACCTGTTTTCTTGGACATTTCAAAGTAATACGGAGTACTTCCTTTGTTTCATATTACTCGATATACTTTCTATTTTTAGGATGGAGGGTCTATACATATATGACTAATTCCCTTAGTAAGTTAGTATAATTAGAGGAACATTATAGATGAAGTGATTTATAGTTCTTTTGGAATGGAGGCATAGAACAGATTCATAAACTGAAAAATTGACTGTTTTAAGATGACAGCACAAGTTTACCATGCAACGGATGAGAGCCCAGTTAACTCCGCGAAAGAATGGATGTCGCTTGATTTCATTTGCACCTTCATATGCTCCCAATCTGTTTTTGGGGTCTCTCTGCAACAGCTGGTATATCAGCTGTTTGGCATGAAGACTTACCGCCTGCAAGGCAACATAAACCAGGATTAACAACATAGACCTGCAAGACTACATTTCTGTCGTAATCTGCTAGTCTGTCGGCCAGACTATTACTGAGTACAAACTTGCTTACAATTAAGATTTAAGAATTCAAAAACCAGCTTTTGGTAATGAGGAAAGGTATTTAAGCAAGGTTTCGTAACTGAAACACTGATACATGCATGTAATTTGTGAATTTTACCTGCTTATTTGATGGAAATTTGACAGTTTTTTGAAGCACATTGGTGAATGTCTTCTGCCTCGTTTTACCACGGAAAGGTGTAAATCCATACAACATCTCATATAATAGGATTCCTGATAAGTGAGAACAAGTAACGAAGATCATTGAATGTTCGATTCAGCAATGAAACAAATACSTCACTCGATTGACAGTAGGAAAAATTCGGYGCACTCCCAAACTAAAGAAAAAAAAGGWTCTAAAACATTATCATAAATCCTGAGCATGAAAAGATCAAAATCTACTGAAAACAGTGTGGCCTACACTAAAAGATGAGAATGCTAATATTTGATTTATCCTCAGAATAATTATAACACAAAGGCTAAGGTAAGTACCTAATGTAAAAGATAGAAAKTCTAACATGAGAACAAGATGAAAAATAGATAGGTATGCTAACAAAGAACAAAACGGAAKTGCATCAAAGTGTCAGAAGTCTCAGGACTCAGGATTAGCTCAGTTGTGGTTTTATACATCCTGTATACACAATTGTGGAGTTGTGGACTGGGATAATAAAAGGTAAATTTTACCTAATGCCCACCAATCTACTGCACTTGTATGGCCAATCCCACCTATAATTTCCTGTAATCAAATCAAGAAGAGAATGTTAGGCACTTCCATGATTCTTATGGTAAAGGTACATGTAAATCGAAAATAGATTCTGATCAGTAGATACAGGAAGTTCATGTAACCTTTTTAATTACCAAATTTGTTCGTTATATACTATTACAGGATGCTAATAAGGTTTTTTTTATTTTTTTTTATTTTTTATTTATTTATTTATTTTAAGAATAAGCTTTTAATTTTTCCGGAATAAATATTGATGACAAGCCTGTCATAGTTCTCCTTAGAAACATAAGCTATACTGGTTAAAGTTGGTGATTTGAGAGTATGTTTATCAGAATTATCACAAACAAGGGAATCACTATGTTATTGGGTAATGAGATTATATTGGAAAGACTAAACAAAGAAAACTGATGCTTCAGTAGACATACCGGAGCAATGTATTCTTCTGTCCCTACAAAAGAATTTGAGGCTCGCATAGGTTCAGCCAAAAATACAGGAGTTTGTTGAGCCTTGTGTTGCCTTTTCTTTTCACTAATCTCTGGAAGTAGCAACTGTAAACATCATCCAGACAGAAGAATCATATTACGGTATCTCCAGAAAGTATAATTACATTATGCGTTGAAGTACACACAAAAAAACTTCTCTTTATAGAAGCATACATAAATCTATTGATATATTTTAATGTGCACGAATGAATACCTGAGGCATGCAAGACGTCATGCACGATAGATCAAAATCTGTCAAAGCTATATGGCCATTGTTCTGGATTAGAATATTCTCTGGCTTTAGGTCTCTATAAATAATACCTAAAAAATATAACAAAGAAAATCAGAATTCATATTCTGCACAGGTACAAAAGATCAAGCTAAGCACATATAATTATTAAGTCGATCAATCAAACTGTATTGTGACTCTACCTTGGCAGTGAAGGTATTCCAATGCAATAATCACCTCTGCTGCATAAAATCTGTAAAAACAGGAATTCAGCATTGAATTAAAAAAGAACCACACTACTGAGAACCTATCGTCGTCAAAATTGAACATTKAGAAGAAAGATATTTCAGTCATTCGGTACCTGGTTAAAATTACTACCTTGGTCATTAGACTTAGAAATAGCAACCAAAATACAATTACAAAAGTACTTTAGTCTATAGATAAACCATATGTATGTGGCCATATCATGCTTCTTTAAATAATTTAGTGTCAGCCAATGGGAAAACAAACAAAAAGTTGTGTGAACTGGAAACCTTGACAGAATGGTTGATTCAGTCATGAAACACTACAACTTTACAAATGTGAGTACTCTCCAAGTTTACCTCACTGCATCCTCCTTCAAGACCTTCGTTGGTTGTTTGTCCAGAAGAAGGAAAAGCTCCCCACCGGGGCAATAGTCAGTTATCAAACAGATGTGTGTTTTTGTCTGCAAAGTTACCAAACATTGAATTTAATGATTTCAGCTGCACTTAATATGCAACTAGGTGCTAATATTGTCACTGTATGTAAAGCAATGTTTTCAAAAACATCTAAGTATCATGGCATATCATATGGAACTTGCTTTGTCTAACCTGAAATGAAGCATATAATGCAGGGAGAAAAGGGTGATCTAATTTGTCAAGAATTTCCCTTTCTGCACAAGCTCTGTGGACCTACAACAACATTGCCAAATCAAATGTGTTAAGGAGAAGTATCAAATKAAAAAAACCTGCTTCAGAATCAACAGTCAAGTCCTTCAAATTTTTATGGAAGTTGYCTCCGTAAGTTTTGAAACTAACATAATAGATGTATTGTTAACTGCTAGCGTGTTTTCAAGCATCATTTAATGTGTAGTGCAGAGTATCATAGGTTGGACTTCATATATCAACAAATTTTCATGTTTATTGAAGRAATACRGAGATTTACCATTTTTTCATGTTTCTTGAAACAATAACTGAAATCAATAAATATAATTTGTCACATTAGATTACCTTGTTACGATTAAGCATAGCACTTTTATCCATTGCCTTCATCGCAAAATATTGACCTGTCCCACATAATTCCACCAGATGCACGCTGCAGAATTTAACACACTTCACACTTGAGACAAACAAAATAGCAAAAACGATATACAGTTGAAAACTGCAACTCATGAAGCTATATGCTGACCTTCCAGTGTCACCAGCTCCAAGAGGCCTCACTGGTTTAAAATGTTTTAAGCCAATTGGTTCTCCACTTTCTTTGACCTGGAAACAAAGATTAATTAACGGATTCAGAGTTTTAGTACCTTTAGATATAATAATCATTTCAAGGAAAAAACATAAATAGATAATTAATCAGTCATATTCTAAGTGAACATAAGAATTTAAACCCGACCTTTTGAATGGCATTCCATAAGGTACTGTCCCTCCTATGGGGCTTTGGTTGTACAATCTTTGAATGATTTGCCCATAAGTCCTCCGGTTTCTGAAGATACAGTTGAAGGAAAAATTTGGTCAGAATCTTAAAGAGATGAACAGCCTATCTTTGCAAGCACCCCTATTACTAACCTTGTTCGCATCTGGGAGTTCTCTAGCTGCAACATCAACATTTTGTGCAGTCTCTTTCACCTGGGATGCATGCAGTGAACATGTTAGATTCAAGAGTCAAGTCCCCCTCAACATACTTGAAAAGTCAGCCTAAACCCTAAAGTATCTGTCAAATACAATGTATGCGTATCCACTTAACTCAGCCGGAGACTCCCTAGTTTCTAGGGTCATGTATACAGTTAACAAAAGTCAAGCTATGGGAAGAAAGAKGTTGATTGATTAAAAGAATTYTTACCACTTTTTCACTCTCTGTAACTGCAGCTATTGGAATGCTYTTTTGAAGTGGTTCAACGTGTTGACTACCATCTAGTTGTACCCCGATAAAGTACTGGACTTCTCCCTGATCATAGACAAATAAACAAGTGACTTTTTTAGGTATAAARACATAATTAATATGAGACATTTTACAAACCAGATGTTGGATACTTCATATTAAACATCGTTATACCTTTTGGTCACGCATGGGCTGTAGATGGAAAACATTCCAGAATTTTTTCCCTGATGCAATTTTCAAGTTAAGATCATGAACAACTTAGTAACCTAGATYTCCATAATAAACTGAAGCATTTATCATACATTCAGATTTATCCCTTAAAGATTTCAGATTCAGCACGAGTATCACAAAACAGATTAAAAAATGAAGACTTGGTAAATCATCATTTATCAAAATATAAGTCCAGCCAATTWGTTCTCCATTTGTAGAAGTTTGACAATCAAGCATATTATGAAAGTCCTTTATTAAYACCATTGAGGKATTGYCACAAGATGTATCAAATGRTCAACAACAGAAAAGAAATGAACATAAACTATTACTTGGTGTTAATTGGAAGGGAAAAAAATGCTGCAAAAATGTCACACTATTATGATTAGACATGCAGAAATGTCACTATTATGATAAGAGCATGAGACAGCTCAATACAAGTTTGGTGGTCTGAACGAATGTTAATTACTAATGTTTTGCACAAGCAACAGACAGATGCCCAATGAYTTTAAGAACTGAAGCACTAGGGGTAGTTGAATAAGGTTCAGAAACATATAAGACTACCTGTCTTTGTGTAATTAATCAACTGAACAGTGACTTCTGTTTCATTATCTATTGCGTCTCTGATTTTACGCACAGTTTGTGGATCAGTTTCAGGCCCCTGAAGAAACCTGTATAGTAGTGAAAGTTCAAAATAGAATTCAGCATAAAGCATACAATGCTTTGAAATAGTTTGAAACATCCTCACTATCAAAGTTGATAAAGTTATAGCTATGACAGCATAATTAAGGGAACTAGTACACTTGTTTGCATCTGAAGTCAGGGTTGTATACATGAATAAAATTGTGGTAAAAAATCAGAAATAAATCATATGATTTGAGAGCTTTGGTCACCTGCAATTTCTTCCCAGGATTTCTTCACGACTGTACTCTGTAAGCTCCAAGAAACTGTCAGATGCAAATATCTGTAACCCAAAATGTAATAATCAACTAAACAACATTCATAAGAATCTTTACGTATTTGAATATTATTGCATGGATGAATGATCAAAGTATTGTATCATCTTACAATGGGGTTATCAGGAAGCCTTGGATCAGTGATGACAAAATTTTTCTCTATACGCTCCAGTGTCGTGGCAAGATCAATACCCTTTCTCATTTCCTTTTTCCTTACTTTGTCATCCACACTATCAGGTCTCACATCATCATAATCAAAATCATTARAATCATCATCATCAGTGCTTTTTTCATCATCAAAAGTTTCTCCACCATTCATAAGATCCTCGTTGGCCTTACTTTTCTTCAAAATCCTAATAAATCACACAAGAAGGTATGTTACAGGCCTTTAAATTTACAGCAGACCATGACCATCATAATGTCGGTCACAACATGATTTGATAAAATTATACTTGATCCTAAAGAACATAGATTAGTTATGTTTGATCCTACAATTGAGAAGAAATAAGATGCTACCCCATGAATGAACGGCGTCTAGACTTCTTCTGTTTCTTTTCATACACTTCACTGACCCGTTCCAATGACATTCTCTTAAACGGAGGCAAATGTTCTGAATTTCTCCTCATCTGAGACTGTGGTCTTTCTTTTTCATCAGCACCACCTGACTTTCTCCGGAAGGGTCTCTTCCCTGATTCACTTTGTGATCGGGGTCGTTTCACAGCCTGCACTAGCTCATTTACTGAGTTGGTTGCCACATCTTTCTGGCGGGCTTCACATTCACAATATTAATATCCATCAGGGCTCATACAACATTAATGCGTCCTTAATACCAWTAATTCTAGTCATCCATTCATATGCATGTACTAATMGAAAAGATATGTCATGCCTTAAAATGATCCCATTAGCTTATGTATTGGATACATGTGATCACTGATCACCTGAAGTTGATTATGACATAAACAGTTTTTCAAAACTTATCACAGTTATTGGCTTTTTTACAAAGTTAATCATTTGGTGCCTAGGGTAATTCCAAATTCTGATTACCAACACTTATCAATCATTACACCTGATTATCTATTAACCAACAACTAGTGTCTTATTCCACTCTTCATACCCATGCATGTAGACCATTACAAGTCAAACTTAACTTAGAAGCTAGGTAGGAAGGCAAAAAAAAACCTGGATTAATATATTATATCACAAAAGATGAGTTCATCTGTTGTCAATCGTGTCTTTTAAATTTCAAATATAGGGTTGGAGTGCTGGACCCAATTGGATTCTAAATGCAAAATGACAACAAGACTGCTAAACATGTTTGGCGGATGTTTTTACCACTTTCTAAGGGTAGGATCTTTTGACCTGTTTATAATGTTCCCCAATGTTGATTTGTATAAGATGTGATATTTTTACATCGGTTTTTCTAATGTGTGCCCAATGGCACATGTTAAGATAACAAATTCATGTAAAATATTTGACTTTAATCAAATCATTAGTAGAAATATGCAATTAATAGGGATATACAATATATTACTTACCATATCTAACTTGAAAATGTCCTTATAATGAAAAAGTAATAGAGATACGCAACATAATCATATATTTGGTGGATGATATTGTATTGGTGATGAAACTAGAACTGGGGTTAATGCCAAGTTGGAGCAATGGACACACGCTGGAATCTCGAGATTTAAGCTAAGTCGGAGTAAGACTGAGTATTTGGAATGTCGATTTGGGTCTCAAGTGGGACCAATGATGGAGTGGTGAGGTTGGACGGAAAGGACTTGACCATGAGTGATTGCTTTAAGTATCTTGGGTCAATCATCCAAAGAATGGGATATTGACCAAGATGTGGCTTCATAGGATTAGTCAGGGTGGGTTAAATGGAGAGCGGCTACAGGAGTGTTATGCGATCAAGCATCCCTTTAAAGCTGAAGGGAAAATTTTACAGGACTGCTATAAGACCAGTTTTGCTTTATGGTACGAGAATGTTGGGCCTCCAAGAAAGAGCATGTTCAAAAGGTTGGGGTCACCGGATGCGGATGTTAAGATGGATGTGCGGGACACTCTACGAGATCGAATAAGAAATGAAGTTATCCGCCAGAAAGTTGGTGTTGCAGATATTGCAAGCAAGTTAAGGGAAAACCGCTTGCGTTGGTTTGGAATGTAAGACGGAGACCTCAGGGGCACCGGTGCGAAGAGTGGAAGAGTGGATCAAGGGGATCTTAAACAGGTAGAGGGAGACCAAAAATGACTTGGTGGGAAGGAGTTAGAAAAGATCTGAAACAGTTGGATTGCAAGAGAGTGAGGCTCTCGATCGGAGGGAGTGGAGGAAAGAAATTTATGTGGATGACCTCCCGGAATAATCACATTTGTTCATGTTAGCGACCCCACATATGGGATTAAGGCTATGATTGATTGATTGATGAACATAATCATATATTTAATAATGAATCTGTTGTCTTAAAATGTGCTCTTGGGCACACATTAGAAAAACCGTTTTAACATATTTAACGGTAATTTATACACATCACATGTTATACAAAGCTATTTCTCTAAATCAAACTTACCATCATATCGTATCAAGGATTCTGGCAGTCCATTAGGACGCATCATTTTATCCTTGGATCCTTCCGTGTGTTTGCTCACCTCCACTTGCATCCTGCATATAACCATTCAATTTGCAATAAAGTTCTTTACTGCCCATCACTATCTTCCATCTGCTGATCAGCAAACATCTCAATCACATAACCAATATGCTAAAGCAAATCCAGATTTTTTATAACATAAATCATAACTCTGGCATTTAATTAGGGTACTCAAGAATATGAGAACATCACAWTAAAGACTAAGATGACTGATATTTGAGGCTTAGTTTAATCAAACAACCTTATAGTATGACTTAATCACGGCCTCATACCAGGAAACTAGAAATTGTAGCGTAACGATCTAATTATTACATTCATAGCTAAATAAGTATGATATAATAACTGAAGGAAAAAATATTGAAAAATAAGACATGCTCACTTTTTAGCCCGCTCCTTTTATATATTGAGACAGGTCAACGAACATTATCCTAACACAATTCAAATCTAACATCACGTAGTTTTGAAGTAGGGCTAATGATATGGAGCCCCTTAGTCAAGTCGCTAAGCTAACTAGTAGACATGYAAATAATWAAAGAGTCTTTTCATCTATCACTAGTTACAACAGTAATAGTGTCTATTATGATTAAGATTTACTTTATTATAGTTTGGACCCTGTAATATGCAGGTAATATTTAATGGTCCAACAAGTCACAAGAGTAGCTGCATTACCTGCTGATGTTGTCAAGGTAGTATTATACTGTAGTTTGTATTAGAAATACGAAATGTATCTAGAGACATGTTTCACAAAATACATTTTACATATGGATAACAGTATTACATGAGATTTGATACTCTAGTGTGAATTGATATCAACAGCGTCGAATGTCATATACTCAGTACTTACGTCAACATTAATCATAATCGAGAATTTTCGAAAATGTATAACTTATTCTTGAACCCATAAACAGTAGCTAGATAAAGCTCACCTATGTACTAGAAACTTTTCCTGCTTCATCTTTAATGGGTGCAATTGTAGAAGGTTCCAGAAAGCGTTCCATCTTTCTTATAATTCAGCAACCTCCCACAGTAGTTATTACCCTTCACTAAAGCTTCTCTGATTTTTTCCACTCTTCTGAATCTGTCTCTGCTCCCTGTAAAAACCGACTGGTCCACCGCAACAAAATATACTCATAAATAAAAATGAGAAGCTATGGCAATTAAGTGTCAGTGAATAGAAAACAACAAAGTGCTTAAAGGGAAAACTTTCATACTCACCAGTTTCTGCCAATAACCTCTCTAGAGTTATACCAGTCATCTTAAAGAAGCCTTCGCTGGCATACAGAATCGGGTGATCAGGTTTGCTAGCATCTGATACAACAAATGTTGCTGAAATGCTGACAAAGCATCCTTCAAGTCTTCAGAACCTCTTGGAATGTTCCTATTGAACCCACCGTCCGATATCACCTGAACTCCGAACTGAGCCGCCTGATTCTCTCTTGAGTTCTCAGCCTTAGGAGTTGGTTCATCCCACCTGAACTCCGGACTGATACACCCTGTAGCTACCAGTTTCATCATCAGTTTTAAGCACTAAGCCCCACTCAGCTGCTCTCTTCTCAGCCTTGGCATTACTAGAACCTTTGGTTTTTAATCGATGATCGACTCTTTCGAACTTGGTATTGCTGGGATGGATTTATGGACTACTGGAGCGGATCAGGTAGAGCCATCCATGAGTAATTTCATCAGCCTTGGAAAGACTTGAATTGGTTGCAGTACTGTATCTCCTCCTTAACTTGTTCAAGCTTGCAATGTGCCTCCTCAAGCTTTTCCATGTGGATGAAGTTGAAAAAAACTGGGTTGGTTGATCTCAAAGAATAAGTGGAGAGACTAAATACCTCCAGTGAACCTCTAGAATCTCTTGAAAAATGGTGGAACAAGTGAGGACTGCTTTTTGATTGATCCGAGTCCATTTTACCTGTTCGTATGCATCAGAACTTCTGTCAATATTTATGGTATCACTATTTTTGCGCACATGCATGTAAGAGCTGATTAAGTCCCTAGTAGGCTTGCTTATTGTACCTGATTTCTGATCACTATGGAAAATAGCAAGGCAAAATGCCTGCAAAAGAGGAGAAAAGGCAAGAAATGAAGATATAGTTATGAGTGCTTATGTCACAGAAATATAGGGGCATACTAATGCCAACTTGGTTTTTCCTTTTCCCCAATGAACTAAACAGAAAACAGAACAGAGAGTTACTAGAAAGAAAGAGCAAATAGAGAGGAACAATGCAATAATAATCGACGCTAGAAGCTGACAGGAAGTTGTTCAACATAATACAATCCTTGAAACAAGAACAGGAGTTATGGTCTGTGGTGGTTTAGCCAAAAAATATAGAAGGATATGGACTTACTGACTTTCATATCTATATTATATAAGGGGCCAAGCAATGGCCACACTGTTGATCACTTAGCAGAATACTGCAGGGTAACTTAAATTTCCAAGATACAGCATATTATACATTTACACAAAGAAATATCATATTTAAAAAAAAAAAAAACAGTTAGACGTCGAGGTCGTTCATCAATATCAAACTGCATATAAATAGCATAAACTCAATCTTTCTTTTAGGGTTTTATTGACCACAATGGAGATATTATATATACATCAGCAAACTCATGAATCTGTGGTCATTATCTAATCCCGCCCGCCTTATGGGCAATTCTTTAAGTAACGCTTTCGCTATGTTGATAAGTGTTTCGGTCTAACAACTTAGATAACGACAAGGACATAGTGGTAAGAAACTGAACTGGAAAGATATAAGAGCCAATTTTTTTCCATGAATTGCATGACCAACTGTCAAAATCTTCACATAGTTTACAGAAAAATATAACAAACAATAGACTATTAGAAGTGATAAAGCTTAAGAATTACTGCATCATGAACTGTTCGAAAACTAAAGTCAAAATTAGTAGAAGTACCTTACAACTCAGGTTATACTTGGTGAATATACTCTGCTGAGGTTATCTGAAAAGTTACTCAAATAGTCAAATATATAGAAGTACATAACGAAGAAGAAGATGTTTCTCTGCAAATAACCGACGAGATGGAGCTTCATTGGATGATCAGAAAAGGGCTTTAAAGGGCCACTCCTCTCCATGCTATGCAGAGCTAAGCTTCACATGGCACTGCTTCCTAGCTCTGCCCATGTCCAGCAACTTTTGCCAGATTATATCCTATAATTATAGAGCAGACAGCTCAAATTCCTTCACTATTTTCTCTAATTGATTGTGTTATGACTATGAAAAAAGGAAACTCAGACAACAGTGCGGATTTTTACGACACGTTGAATTTACAGGCCTCTTACCGGCAGTTGGGTTGCATCAGAATGCTTCCCATCCTTTGCCTTTGCTTATTGCTCGTCTTCTTCTCTTGTCAATTATATTAGATACAAACTATGTAGAACCCATATAGATTCTCACACCACATGTAGCAATATGCTTTTGTTCTGTTGTGTAAATATCAACTAAACCAACTTCATACAGAATTATAATTGTCAATATAAACAACTATCCTTAATAACTGTGACTCCCACATTGAAAGTTTGTTCATCTACCTAGTACAGATAAGCTTCAACTAATTATGAAGATTGTATAGAATTAGCAGTGCTGGAAAACTTTTAAAAGATCACTGATGGATGTTCATGCTACTTTCATTTAACAAATGGCATTAACGGATTCTCTAAAATGCACACATCAACCGTTCTACACACAGGAAGGCCATCCGATATTTTTATTATACTTTTCGATATAGGATGGCCATCCATTATGTGAGTAAAAAAAAACGGAAGGTATATAGGTTTGTACGTTCAATGAAAAGAACATGTATAGCTAAAGGAAAACATACATTTGGAGCACCAAAACATAGTGATCTCCGAAGCATGATATAACAAAGTTCACAATCTCATAGGTATGATCACATCTTATAACCTAAGATTCTAAGAACACAGACACAAATGGCAATACCAGAAATCTATTTTTACTGTGAAATGCCAAATATAAGTAAATCCATACAAAATCCAAAGTAAGTTAATATTAACACAACTTCACACTATCATTTATAGTAGGGAATGATGAGTTATGTTGAGAACATGTAGAATTACACATGACATCAAAATTCGTCACTATATGTTTATATTAAAGGTGAAGTAAGATTTCATATGATTCATTTTTATTGAAATAATTTAAGCTCATAAACTTTAATCACCCATTACGCGCAATAATAAATAAATAAATAAATAAACTTCATACTCAATATCTATTTAATAAATCAACATTTTCTAGTTCAAATTACACTATAACGTGACTATTAATTACACTTATGAAGTAAAATATACAAGTAAATCACATGCCAACATGTTATCCATATATTAATCAAAGAATTTATGACCATATTGCTTGCATATTATCCCAAAAATCATAACATATGAATTGCCAAAGAAGAGGGGACCAACCACGTGCATTCGTGCAATCATAAAAAACAAGCCGAATAATGAAAACAAGCAAAAATACAGTAGCGCTGGCTCTTATCTGTTGTCTAATGCTATCCCAATCACATCACATCACATCACATCACATCACACCATTGATGTTCATCTCATTTATCTGGAAACTGCCTCATTTATGAGGCCCATTTTACTTCTTTGGGCCTTGAACTGTATTTAAAAGCCCATCAGTTTCCCAACAATCCCAAGCTTTAGTTCAGCTATCACCTGCAAACCTGCAATGCAATAGAAATATACTAGTAGAATAGAAGAGAAAAATTGCCAAAATGATAACTGATTTCTGAAAAGCCTTAAAATTGAACGACAGAAGACTCAGAATTTACAGCAAGGGATGAAAACTGCAACAATGGAAATTGGGGTTTGCTAACCTTCTGCTTTGGCAATTGCGGCTTTGTCCTACTGAAAACTGGTCATTCCTTTCCTGTCTTTTGTTATTGTATGCTGCTTGATTGTTCTTCTTGTTACTAATTTGCTGTTAAATTGCATCATCATTTTACTGCATTGCTTCTTGACATGATTTTTAGAAGAAAAATTTACTGCATTGCTTTTGGTTTTTTCAGTGACCGCCAAGCATTTGGTTAAACAGTAACAGTATTATACTTTATAGGGAACATGCAATAACTTGGGGTTGCTTATTTGACTAAAGAAGTGAAGGAAGAGTTTGGAATAGTGGCTTCATCCTACATTGATTTATATGGTTAAGGTTGGGATCTTCATCGCCAAACTTGTTTATTTACCATATTGTCGCCGGAGCCCAGCTAGTTTTTCTACAAAATGTCGAGAGGCTCGGTTTTTTGTACAAAGTGGTCAATTGGTCGGTAAAAAGGTGGGTAATTAAGTGATAAGATAGACAAAAATAAGAGTAAAGTTGGAAGGAAATGAGTTGAAGTGATAAAATAACAGTAACCTAGTAAGAAGTTATATATGGCAACCACAAGCTTAAAAGGAAAAATATAACCAGTAAATTGAGATATCCATTTAAAGAAATGTAGCAAGTATTTGAGACAGAGATAGTAAGGACACGAAGTGCTTGTTTGGTTGCAATGGGAGTAATTTCCTATGATAATTTGCAATTCATGGGTCAGCATGTTCGTGTTGTGTTGTTTTAATTCACCTAGGGTGGTGAGGTGAAGAATTCCCACATTGTGTGGAATTTCAATTTCTTTTGGAATTTTGATTGCTTATGCTTACACTTTTTTAAACCAAACAATCCATAAAATTGCAATTCCTAGGAATTTTAAATTCCCATGAAGTCATGGTGCACCAAAACCAATTCGAAAGATAGCGCTTGCCATGGCCACATGGCCACGTGTTTTTGTGCCATACTTGGTGCCTAATTCAAAAAATTCGACGTGACTAAATTGCAAGATTGAATTGTGTTGTGCTTTAAAAATATAAAATTCATTTCCCTAGCAGCTAGCCTGGTTAGATGATTAGAAATTCATAGACTTTACTAACCACCTCACAAGAAAAACTGCAAGCTTGCAACTTATTACCTGGTACATAGTTGTTCTGCTTCTTAGTAATGCAAGATTTCCCAAGTTTCAATCACAAGTGGGCAGCTTATTGTCGTCGCTACTTGAACCTCCACTGAGTACAGATTGTTGTTGCGGTTGCAATTCTTGACCAATAAGTTCTACACATCCACCTATCAAATCAATGAAATAAATAAGCTCAAAAAATCCAATAGGTTCTTGTGATGAATATTCATAGATATTACATACTACTAGAAATAAGATGAAGATTCAATCTCATTCGACAATGTGATATTTTTGCTGACAATTCAATTGAGCTAAGCTTTTGAATTAACCCAACAGTTTGCCCACAGTAGGGGTTATGTCTACCCCAGCAGTGGTAGTGATATATGGAGATTGTTAATAAATCTCAAAGATTTAGTGGTTTAACTGTCATTAGAATCCTCATTGGTTTCAAGAGTTTCAGTGGTTTCACACATCAGAGTAGTCTCTAAACATTATGTCAACTGGTAGCGAAAGATCCCACCTATCCCACCAAGCCACGACAATGGAGCAACCAAACTTCTTATAATTTTAGCAAACCACTCCAGAACGAAATCTGCTTCTCAACCTTTAAATAGATTAGCACTCAGATTCTAACTGCCAAAGTTGCTCTGAAATTAGCCTGCTGACATCTCCCAGTTGAACTATTATTCACTTAAACCTCGGAGTATCTAGTCGCTGCTTTAAGTGTGCACTCATTCCAAAAACTACCTCCTCCTGATAATTTCTCTTAAAGTATTTTTGATCATTTTCTCTCCTAGGAAACTTACATAAGAAGACAGACGCGATGCTTGATTAAACCATTAATTTCACAACGCAAGAAACATCTACTACACTTAAGAGGCGTTTGATATGTGATTATTGAAGTTGAAAATGTATCCAAATAGATTTGTTTACATATAGGTTGGTTACAAACATTTCCTGATGTTAACATAGAAAAATCAGAGTTACAATATGTATCATTTAGACTTTTAATAACAGTGGTTAACTATTATCATTACCCTATCATTTTCTTACAAATTCATTCATTTATTTAATTGTATCTGAGCTTGAAGTCGAGGATCATAAACTGTATTGAGTAAGCTCAGTCCAGAAACCCGCTGATCTGAGGCAGCGAGCCGCGACTACCAAACCATAAACATCAGGCTAGTTGTTGTGATTGGTCAAATGATTATGGTTGTGAATTGGTCAAACTGATTATGGTTTTTTTCTGTATCAATCCATAAGTTTAGATTTATTCCGGGTTCATGTTGGATTATTGTAATTAAATTTGAAATTGAGGTGCTATGACAGTCCAAATTGCTTAACTTGGCAAATTAAAATAAGCACCGCCCTAATTGAAAAGATTAGCCATGGCGAAAGAAAACAGTAATAAAACATTAAGAAATCAGCATCAATGTCAGACACTCAGAGAAGCTAATTTAACAAAGCAATTAACTCAATTACTAAACTTTCAAAGTGAAAGCAATTATCATTAAATTTTGCTCAGTATGATTTGTTTACCAATTGCATAAGCATCAAACTTTCATTTCATTCAAAACGAAAACCCTCAACAAATCATATGAAATAGACAGAAAATAAATAAAAAAAAATAAAAATAAACTAGAAAATGCATCAAATGGAAGCATATAAAAGAAGTGACGAATAAATAAATCAAAGGCAAGATAATCCAGAATTCGAGACACATACTAAATTAATTGAAGGTTTACTCCAACTAGGGTTATAAGCTACGAGTTTGCGCTTTTGATGATTCGAATAATGTCGTCATTTCCGGCGATATTTCTGTATTTATAGTTTTTCTATGCACGGTTAGCTGATGCCCCATGAACCCGTATCGTACGACCGAATTAAGCGGATGTGGATGTGACCATTAATTTCCAGGCCCGATATGGGCAAACTCTCACAAAGTCTCATTTTTGCAAACTTTATCATTTCATAAAATTCTCATTTCTTATGGATTGCTTATTTGCAATATAACCAAACAACTTTCCTATTTAAACTTCCCCTAACAATCTCGTCAAAAAAAAAAAAAAAAAAAAACTTCCCCTAACAAACCTCAATTCCAGGGTGTTAATGAGTCAAATTTTCTTGTGAGTTGCTTGACCTCGGCTCGAAATTTGACATGACTAATTGACTATGTTCGGCTCATAAAACTCATGATGACGAAACTCAAAATGTTTCTGTTATGAGTTATTCAAGCATAATATTCTTAAATATTAGTAGAAACTAGAAAATTATTGTTAGGTCTAAGAACAATGAAATCATACTCTTACAAGAAATTTTACCCTTCATTCATGAAAAATAAATTTCCATAAAAGTTACTGTATTTAATTTTAAGTACAAGTAGTATTATTTTCTTTCAATTAATTTCTCTTGTTCTCAATTACTTGTAGTGGATGAAAAATTATGTAGAGTAATTCGTTACCAAACTTTTTGGAGAATCACAAAGCAGATTGAAAAGATGATTCACAAGAAGTTATGAATTTATGACTAGTTATCTCATATGCATATCTACCACTATATATTACACGACATCATATCACCTAAAATTAGTAAACTCGAATATGAAGGCTTGTAATTATATAGATTATTCTAGTGCGTGTTTGCATTATCATTTTACCCTTTTTGTTTTAATTTCCTGTGATTTTCTCATCCTTRGTTTTCCTCTCTCCCTCTGCAACCCCCTAAATCATTACTTCTATCTTCCTCCATGGTCGGGGAGAAAGAAACACCATTGTAGGGGCGATTGCAAGAGAGGAAATCGAGAGATACGTTTTTATTAGTAAGACTATTACCATATCATTGGGTCGTCCCACCCCGGTTTATTTGCTATTCGGGGTGGGAGAGGGCRGGGGGWGGCTYTCGGGCAAAGGACATGGGTGCGCTTGTATGTTTCCTAAGGGAGGGGCCTAGGATATATGTACGAGGTTTGCATATTATCCTTGTTGTATGTACCTCCCCCAATAATCTATCCTAGAACTAGCCTAAAGCTCGCATTTTAATTTATTTTATCTCTATTATATAAGCCAACGTACCACCAAAAAAATGGATGACTTGATTAATAGCACAACGACGAAGGATCCGGTTTGCGTAAGAGCACCACCATGGTACCCTAAAGGGCACTTGGTGGAATTCCCCTCTATGATGTTACAACTCCAGATGCTTGTTATCTATTGCCTAACTCAAGCCATACATCARAGTTGTTTCAAGCATTTTGGCCTTCCTCCTCTTGCTTCCCAATTAATTGTAAGTTCTCATGCTTCTTTCCTTGAATGTCTATGTTATTATATGTATCATATATATTTTTGTATGATATCTATGTATTCGTTCGACTTGTTTTCGAAGGAGATGATTATGCAATAATGTGTTATGTAAATACATGTGTAGGCAGTGTCTCCTCTCGTCGGAAATGTGGAATGGCAAAGTCAGATACTGAGACGGCTCATGACTTGTGTTTCCTGATAAAAGTGATGAGTATGGAAATGTATGAGATTGGCTTCTCCCTTCTGTATCGTAATCACCAAAACAGACTTCACCATCATCAAGAAGAACGGCAGAAACCCACAGTCATCGGACTACTGTCAGATGACCACAGGCATTTTGAACGCAACAGTTGCCTTGTGTATGGTAAGTCAAGTAAATTGAAAACGATGAAGGACTATGTACCAGCTTACATCCAGCTCTTCGATCTTAGCATTGTCGACGTTTCCTGTGATAGCTGTTCTTCTAAGCGATTTGGACACTTTTAGCTCGGAGTAGGCAGATTGGCTCTGTCTTGTGGGATTATTGGAGAGTTAGCAGGCATTACCCACACATTAGTTGCGCAAAGTGCATTAGCTCTGATAGCCCGTCTTCAGAGGAAAAAAGACTCCATGATTGATATTCTATTTTATGCAGGAAACCATCTRTTTTACAGTCTATCGGCTCTCCTTTGCGTATTGTTCGTTCTCCGACCATGGATGAAACGGATAATTAAGAGGACGCCGAAAGGAAAACCTGTCAAGGATAARTACTTGATCCTTATATTTATAATAATGTTGGTGGGAGGTCTCTTGACACATGCACTTGGGGAGTTTGTGATACTGGGTTGTTTCGTAATGGGAGCTGCAATACCTGATGGACCGCCTCTGGGATCAGCCATTGTCAACAAATTCGATACGTTAGTTTTGGGGATTCTTCAACCTTTTCTGATCACCGTGTCTGCCATGAGGGCCAATGTGTTTAGTTTGAATTTCCGTGACAAGCTCACAGATGGTGAATTGCTTGTCACTGCAACAAGTTTCCTTGCAAAATGCGCGGTGTGCATTGGGTGTGGATGGTACTACGACATGGCTATCTCGGATGCCTTGGCACTCGCTGCCATTATGTCTTCCAAAGGACTCGTCGAAATCGGTATATGTAACTTGTTTAGGGATTTTGGGGTAAGTAACTTGGCCTGGTCTAATTTTGCATTTTACAGTAGAAAGAATATTTTGGGTTAAGTAAGTTAAGGGTATGTTTTACTTTATTTTACAGGTGATGCATGAATCAACATATTCCTATTTGATTTTTGTGACAATTGTTGCTGCTTTCGTGGTACCAATCACAATAAGGTGCCTTTATCATCCTCAAAGAAAGTATGCAGGATATGAAAACAGAGATATTGTGAGCTGCAACCCTGAAACTCCTCTCAGACTTCTCTGTTGCTTTTCTAAACCGGAGCATGTGCCGGCATTGATTCACCTACTGACTCTTTCTAATCCAAGCGCGAATCACATGATTGATTTATAACACTTATAAAGATAGCCGAAGAACGCAACCCATATTCATATCTCAGACTGCAAGAAGGAAATGCATTCAGAAAAACAGTCTTACTGAAGTTAATCAACATTTAGTCATTAGGCAAAGCATATTAACGAACACCTTCAAATTCACTTCTAACTCATCACTCGCTAAGCTATGCATAGTATATGCACTTCGCTTAAATTTATCTTCCATGATATAACCCTTTCCAAGAATACCTATGCTACGATGGACCATCGAATTTGAAGAATCATAGCCAGAAACATTAACAACCAGTCCTTGAGCCGCCCCATGCTCAGGGATCTTCGTCAATAGAGGAACATTGAGCTCCCACAACAGCCTCCTGACCTGACACGTAGAGGTGCAACAGAGTTTGTGGCAACGAGGGAGTCTCACAGCAGTATCTTCAATAATGAGAATAACTATCAAGAGCGTGCGTATGGAAAGCTAGGGCCACAAGACCAAGGATGGGTCTGTCATCAACTCTTACTCCAACAGCGAGCAAGCGAGCTGAGTGAGTTATCCACACCCTTAGCAATCCAGAGTACAAAGAGAACACAAATTAAACTCGGAACAATGTTCGCATGGCTCACAGACCAAATGTTAAGTCCATTGCAGAAATTTTACCTATATTAGTAGAAATACAAATTTAGACTGTCCTCAACAACAGTTCACGTGGAGTGAGTTAAGAAGACTCGCAATCCTCGGTGACAGCCTCGCCTCACCGACTTCCCTTATTCGACATCAGACTTTTGTACACGCAAAAGCAATGACACACTCAAACGTCATCAGCATCTAAATCTTGCTGAACATTTCAATTTTTCAAGTCAAAAAATTATTAGCAGCCTTACACTCATAAGTAATTAATTACTTTTTGGTTAAACATTGTCATACTCAATACATTGGTGTACTATGTCACAATTACACCTTTTTCACTTGATGCAATCTAACTTTTTATTAATTAACCGGTTAGTTAATATTTTAATGTTTTTTGGAAGGTGTTAAACCTTTCAAATAAACACGAAGCTTTACCGATACCCTTGTGTTTCTACTAATTTATCTACATCATTTCAACATGGAATGATCGGTTTACTTAACAGATAGTTGGTATAAAGTTTAATTCGATAAGAGACCAAAATTGATTATAAATCGGACTAAGAAGAAAACATTATAAACAAATAATTAATGATTGCAAAACATTTATTTATAGTGTATTAAATAAAGAATATAAGAAGAGGAGCAGCAAGAAGAGTGATCCAATTGATGAAACTAGTTTCACTAACACATTAGATATTTCAAAGATTGAAGGTGTGCTCACTTCTTAGCTACCAATGTCGTTATTTAACCACCTTCCCAACCGCCAATTATATTTTGTTTATTATCTTACTCCAACCTAACAAGATTATTCAATCACACCTAACCACCTACATAAATATAAGTTGAGTACATTACCAGACCGCTTTATATGATTCAAAATACCACGTTGTACTAGCAGGTATAATACATTATAAAATAGTCTACCTTGCCAAAATTCACATTTCGTGTGAACTCCCATATCCCTCAATCTCACCTCGTACCACCAACGCATGAGCCTGCAAGCGTCCATGGTATGGACGCCTTCGTGGCTCCAGACATGGTAGGACGCCTTCGTAGCGCCAACATGTTCTGGCGCCATACAAGGCGATCATACCATGTTCTGGACGCTACGCAAGCGTCCTCATTTAAAGTCCTATGTTTTTTAGTGGGTGTGGGTGGTTGTTGGGTAGGTGGTGTCAGGGTGTTTTTTGGTGGTAGGTGCTTGGGTGGTGGTTTTGGTGTTGGTGAGTGTTTGGGGTTAGGGAGGGGATTGAAGAAGGCGCTGTTGGGTAAATTCACACGAAAGTGACTTTGATCTGTAAAGTGGACTCGAAATAGTATTCCCAGTAATATGTGCAGTACTATTGTAGATGTTAAGGAAATTAAATGTTAATTTGTAACATTGTCAAATTGAATGAAGCAAGCTCTTGTCATAAGAAGTTAAACAAAGTACTCTTCATCTTTTGATATACTCCCCAAGCTTATATATTAGTTTATCTTCTCCATTCTTTCAATGTGAGACTACATGTGAATATACTCTCAACACTCAGATATAATATAAACTATTCACTCCCCCTCACGAAAGCATTCCTCTTAGAATGGACGAAAGCAACGTTTTAAGCCTGATGGTTGAAGTCCAAGATATAATTATACCTCACTCCCCTTACGTGAAAGCCAAGGGCTTGAAATGTGACGCGGGACTACAGCCCTCGATACACATTGCCAATCTATCCACTTAGAAGAGCAAGGGAGAAAGATTTGAACCATGATCTCGTGTCACACGCTGACTCCTGATAACATGATGTAACAAGACCATCCCGACCAAAAGTTTAAGCTGATGATTGAGGCCCAGAAATATAATATATATACTCTATCAGCAAGTAAATAGAAACTTTACTACATAGTGATGCGATCAAGTACAATATTCCTAGTTAAGGTATGTCCTGATCTTCGTATAAACATGTTCTAGTCCCTCCCAACAAAAGAGATGTATCCTCGATCATTTCGCGAAATGTTAATKTGTAGCATGATGAATTTCATATACTCCACATAGTAATAATAAYACTAATAACAATATGGAAACGTATTAAAAATCAATCATGGTTCTTTCATCTGTACGTATATATATAGAGAGTCACAAAGGACAGTACTAGCGTGAAACATGATCGATGTTGATTAGTTTAATAATTGATTTACAATCAGAATGAAGGTTCAAGTTGTTCATATTAGATATACAGTATATATGTGTTGACCAAGTAGCATGTCCATCCTCACAAACACTAACAAGTAAGTAACAACTCAAATTATCTTTCCTTCCAAAAAAATCAATAATTTCAATAATAATTATGATTTCGACCAATATATATAAATGGACTGGAAATCATAGATCTTTCACACGATTACAAGAATGTGCAGTAATTAGATAAGTMATAAGTATGTGCTGTTTGCATCATACTACTAGTAGCAACTAACACACACTAATTAATTAAGCATATAAGCACGTACTTATTATTAAAGAGCTTCAGAAGTTCATGTATGGACAAAATAACGCATGCATGTAGGAAACTAATCAATAACGCAGATTTTGATAATAATGGTTCAGAGAAGAAATCTTTTATCTTCTGTGTTAATTAATTTTYATGGCTGAATTGAAGAAGCCAAACTCCTGAGTTTACTTCTCATCTATCTATCACAGTCTTTTCCGCGGGCCGAGAATATGCATGCAATAATACAATCCAACCATACTCGCTCTTCTTTTGTACTTCATCATCTCAATGGGTCAAATTAGGAAATTACATGACTATATTATTGATTGCTTTGTAGTTTGTACTTCTTTTTAAGCTGTCCACCATCGATGGCTGTCAGCCAGGGACTAATAATTCTCATTGCTTCGGGTGCTCCTGTTATGAAAGGTAAAAGAATGTTAACCGGACCAATTCAACCAAAAGTTT
Source organism: Bassia scoparia (assembly GCA_008642245.1). Taxonomy (NCBI): domain Eukaryota; kingdom Viridiplantae; phylum Streptophyta; class Magnoliopsida; order Caryophyllales; family Amaranthaceae; genus Bassia; species Bassia scoparia. Next base: position 7,311 of record SNQN01007774.1, on the reverse strand, counting down.
AAGCTGATGATTGAAGCCCGAGAATATAATATATACTCTAACACTCCCGCAAATTCTATTATGGTCCCGAGATCATAGTCCCCATCATGGTCCCGGGCAAATGTTCATTTACGAAACTAGAAATGTTCATCTCAATGTGTAAAATGTTCATTTTCAAGTGTAAATGTTCATATCTGAAAATGAACACTTGTATTTTCGGAAATGGACATTTGTCTGGGACCACATGGTCCCGGGACCATAATAGACCTATTGCTAACACTCCTCCTCACATGAAAGGCCCTTTGGGCTTGAAATGTGGACGCAACATAGGCCCACTCATACTTGACGCGAATTAATTCCACTTAGAAGGGAGAGGAAGGTGAGATTCGAACCCGTGACCTCAGTGTCACGTTGACTCTGATACCATGTTAACTGGACCAACTCAACCAAAAGCTTAAGCTGGTGGTTGAAGCCCAGGAATATAATATATACCCTAACAAAGAATAGTTCAAGATCCCTTTTCATTTTCAAGAGGGCCGGAAACTCCGAACCTCCTGGTTATGACACAACTACACGACGACAAGGTGAGCAATCACCTTGCATAGACCACTTAGTTTGCAATATTCTTAGCTTTATTCATTTTTTTTTCAAAAATACAAATTGATGTTAAGATATTGGGGTAGTAGTAGTTGCAGATTTACAGAACCAAAATTACGACACTATTGCATACTAACGTTTCTCGCAAGGAGAAGAGGAAAACCTTTTCTTTCAAGGGAGAAACAATCCTCTGAGAGGAAGTATTATTCGCATAAAGACGAAATTCGAATAAACTAAATAATAAAGACAAAAATATTAATTTGGGGCTCTCCATCGATAAAAATCGATGAAAGCCCCTTTAAAAATTTTAATGGAGACTAGGGTTTTAGAGAGAAGAGAAATGAAGTACATTTGTTCCGTTGCAACTTTGCAATTAGGCAAAAGGGATGCCATTGTTTGAAATTTTAAATGTTTCAAATTTGATGTTATTTGGCTTATTATGAAAATTAATTAATTTTGAGGTGTTACCTAGCTAGAAAGAGGGAAAAAAAATCACATTATTATGTTATCATAATATTAGCTTTAATTCTATGTAATTATTTCCACGTCCATAATGTTAAAATTTTTACAAAAATTTACACTAATTTTGCACACAATATAATTATACTCTGTACAATCGTTCTGGTTTGAGAAACTTAATACAAAATCACATAAACTTTGGAACAAATGCATATGCATGTGAATATGTGATATGTGGACACTTAATTAATATAGAGAACCTAATGTCATTAATATTAATGTGTCACTTTTAATTTGAAAAGTATGTGTCAATTTGCAGAGCACAATCTCACATCAAAAGTTAAGCAAAATAAAGTATTTCTTATATATGGGGTGGATGGACACTTCAATTAGATGCACAAAAGCAAATTGCTTATGTTAACCTAGGGCCTTACAAGATGACATCGGTGCTAGCCACTAGTACAGTTAAGGTCCATTATTATAGTACTTGTCCAAAATTGCTTATTGCCAAGGTCGATCAGTCACGGATCGGAACGTATGTTCCTTGAACTTAATGGAGCCCTTTTGTATATGAATATCAAATTTAACATACATATACAAATGTCACATTTTGAAAGCCAAACCATGAATTGAAATCTATTTCAAGATATATACGAATACATTCTATGGATCACATGAATATAAGACTCAAAATTGCAAGAAGAGTAAGAAACATATGCCAACTACCACTATGGTGCATAATACTCCATAATAATTATGGCTAATGTCAACAAAGACTTGATGAGGCTAATCATTGAGCTTGTTAGTTACCAATTTTGTTGACTAACTAATTTAATTAAAAAGAAATAGCTAGGGAGTTAACTTATTAAAAAAGCAATTGAAGCTTGAGTTACAATGTATTGTCACATATTCACAATCCTAAACTATACATGATAATGCGAACAATAGCTGTCCATTTTGCCTAATGTGGGACATCCAATCATGCCTTCTATTAATTACACTACTATTTTCAAGCAAACAATACATTATGCAATTCAAGCCACGTTCAACTCAGATTCAAACATAAACAATAATATATTAATATTAAATATTGTAAGAATTAATATAAAATACTTTTTACTTCCGAAATATGTTCTTGTATATATATGCAATATTTCTACCCATATATATATTTTGAGTTTAAAATGTAAAATAATTCAGTTTGTAAAAAAATTTGCACTAAAAGAAAGCATAAAAAATTGTTGCATTACAAAAAAGTATGTGTAGTGTTGTATATAGTAGAAGTTTTGACTCGATATGAAATCGCTAATTAACTAAATAAAGGTTGATTCAAATGGTATGAAAGCAGCTTGAATTTATCTTTAATTATATATAATATACAACAAAAGAAATGATGGAAATACATGATAAATAATATTTTAATCCGAACTTTTGATCTAATAATTTCAAATATTTGGACTCTGTCCAATAATTTGAGCTCTTCATCATGAAGAATTACAATACATCCGAAAAGCCGCAATATTACAAAGCAAATCGGAGAAAATTTACCAAGATAATAATAAAATGTATCCACAATAATTTAACTCATCCTCATCAACATACACCTTAAAAATTTTAACAAAGGAAAAATTAATACCCCTTTTGCAAATCAAAATTATCACAAATCTTTCGTTGATAATCTCCAAATGAGGCTGCCAAATTCCGCTTTTACCCCTGCTGCTTCTTCTTCTCTGATGCTTCCCAGATTTAATCTTAGACTTAAACTTTGTCTCACAACCACCACATTGGTTGATGTTGATTATCCAATGCGATCAAATCTAAAGTCAAAACCTTGTGTTATTATTACAATCTTGTTGTTGTATCATCGTTAATAGCATGATCAACAATAAGACTGGCACTTGTACTACTAGTACTATAGTATATTCCTGGTTTGTGTTGAATCGTCGTTATTATCGTGATTTAATTTGTACCTTAACGGTGTTTACATTAGGAGAGGCTTTTTCGGCTTGGAGTGATCGGACGGTAGGGAGGAGTCCGGGATGAGGAAGTAGATGCTGCCGCGTTTGAGCTCGGAGTCGGGCGAAAATCATGATCTTCCGAACCATGCCCTGGGAACACGGCTTGCTTAAGACGTGGTTCGGATACGAACGGAGGATTTCGGCGGCGGTTACTTGCCGCGTGATTTCCTCCACGAAGCCGTTGAGGTGAACTATGCGGATCAAGTCTAGTGCTCCGCATGGGAGCACGCACGCCAAGCAGCACCTTAGGCTATTTCCCATTTTCGATCCCGAAAATTATTTGTTGTACAATGATGATGATGAGGAGGAGGAGGAGAGGGGGAGTGAGGTTGAGGATTAATTTAATGTTGTGAGGTGGAATAATGATGTGGGAATGAAGGGAGGAGGAGTGTTAAGGTGGGAGAGAAGAGGGGGGTGGTTATATAAGAGGACCAACCCTAATTTAATAATGGAAATAATGGTAGGTGTAATTAGGACCTATCAATTATTATTTTTGTGTTACATGGTGTAAAGTATGATATATAGTAGTTAACTGTAAGTTTGTAATCTTGCCACTTGTTTTTTAACTACTCAATTAGCTAAGCGAGCTAGGGTGATTATTAGGTTGTTTTATCAGACCTTACTTAAAAGGTACTACCTTAGCCGCCATGCATGATGCTTCTAATTTAATTCCTTGTTAATTAATCTATTAGTAAAGCAAGAAGTAATTTGCATTTTTGTTTTGTTAGGATTAGGAAAATTTGTCAACAATACCTTTTAAGTTTGGATTTTTGCAAATAACTGTCTTTTAAGTTTTTTTTTTTTTAAAAAACCAACTGCCTTAATAAGTTTGGTATTTTGTTTTATGTGCTTGTGGTGTTTGAGTGAGAGAGAGAGAGGAGGGAGGTGAGGAGGGCAGGTGGTCGCGAGGTGTTTGTGTGGTCGCCGGTTGGTATGGCAGGAGCTGCTCGTGTGTTGACGAGGGGTTGTGGTGATGAGGGTGCGGAGGTTTCATTCAGGAGAGAGATGGTGCTGAGGTGAGATGTTTGTGGTGAGTGAGAGGGGCAGCGAAATAGAGGAGAAGGGAGGGGGAGGTGGTTGTCGATTTGGGGTGGTGGGTGAAGGGTTGTGGTGGCGTTTGGAGTCGTGGATGGTTTTTAGGTGGTGGCGGGAGGAACACGTGATGTAAGGTTAACGTCGTTAGCTCATCCAAATTGTCTATTGGCAGTGGTTCACAAACGAACATAAAACTTAAGGCAATTATTTTAAAAAAAAAAACTTAAAAGACAGTTGTTGCAAAAACCCAAACTTATATATTAATCTTTTAATTAAGCGAAGGTTTAATCACAACTTTTAACTGCTTAATAACACTCATCGCTCATCAGATTGACTATCATAATTTTGAGCACTGTGTGTATCAAACATTTGTGTGTGGTGTATAGTTCATCATCAACGTGTGACTTTGACATTCATTTTCTAAAATGATTAGGAGAATGTTTAAAGTTATGTTTACTATTTCATTATTTTATGTAAAATGGTTTATCTCTAATTAATCTAAACAAGCATTGTGAAATTTAAAGTATCACAAAGTCTAGTATACATTCAATTAGACATACATTAATTAATTGTATATTATAATAATAATTAATGATATTGATGATGAAGAACAATCTTAAGACACAGATAACACTATATATTGTATAGTTGTATACTTATAATTCTATAAAGTTGACTATAATAATTAATAGGTTATGTTAAATACAGCCCTTATGGCTATATATAAGATATTAAATATGTTACTTAAAATGGAAATAAGTTGTAAATTCAAGAAAAAATAATACACTAATCGATGTAATAAATGATCAATAATTACATATTATTTTCACTTTTAGCTTTTTATAATCAACCCTTAGGGCTACATTTAACTTTCCTAATTATAAGTCTATATCAAATTAGCAAAACACATTACACATACAAGTATTTAGTAAGTCTATCTCATAGATATTCAATATACATGCTTAAATATTTTATTGTTTTAATTTAAAAAAAAATGGAGGACTTTTTACGAGTATATATCCCAGAATAGTATCAAATGGCCATCTTACACTCTTACCCAAAATACAGCAACCCCTTTTATTCGATTTGCTGAGTTAATGAATTAATTTACAATCCATTGCTCATTTGCTCCTACAAAAACAAGTTAAAGTTAAATAAAGCTAAAATAAATTCCTCATAAAGAAATTAAACCAAAAATAACAGTAATTTAGAGTAGAATACAATGACGTTGACTAGAAAAGACAAACCTTGAAACTCACAGATGAGGTACCGGTTATACAATTTAGCTAACGGACGTCCTGTGACATTACGTAAATTACAAATATACTTCTTAAAATGGTATTTCGTATTAAARTTGAAATGCATGCCAATTCACACGTTAATCCTTATAATTCATGTTTAGATTCATTTAATATTTTTATATTTAATTATCATATCTAACTCACAAATTGAGACGTTGGTTAGCTTTTGTCTTATAAAAAAAATAAATTATTGTTGAATTAGTTATTATGAGCAACACATGATGATATAATTTAGTTAAGGGAGTAGTGAGTTATTGTTAATTAAATTAATGATTAATTACATGTTGGGTGGGCCACACAACATGACCCATTACCATTAATCGCGAATATTGGCAGAGTTCCGCCGATTAGAACGACTTGTTTATCATATTTTTAATTTTTTGGGCTTAGCTTAATACTGCAGTTTTTAGAGGATTAAAATTTAAAATATAAACAATAACATAAGAAATTAAATTAAGGCAGAAGCAGGCTGCTACCACAGAGATTAGGTACGGAATGATGATAATTATAGAGATCGAGTACAGCCTTGTTTATGATGTAAAGCAACAATTTAGATAATGTTGAAGCAGGTAACATCACCTAATTAATTGGGTTGTGTATATCAACTAACTAATTATCCTTTTTTTTAAATTAAGTATCTTATGTTGTAATTAAGATTAATAAACAGTTACGTGGTAATTCAACCGATTTAACCTAAAAAATTGTACCTGAGTATGACTACTTTTCTATGTACTTTTTCTCTTTATTGTCGATACTGACTTAACAATTGGAGGGGCTTTATCGTGTTCAAACCTTGGATCAACAAGCCCTGCTCGTTTTGTAGGTCCCCCAAGTCGCGGTACACTTGTATCAATAGCTCGCCATTTCGGATTATATGGAGCGTTGGACAAAGTACATCTTCCCCAATAATAATACAATTGCATGAGTTCTTGTGACGGAATTACGGAAACACCCATAATCCATCTATTGTGAGAGCTATGTCGGAGGGAAACTTAAGTTMAGTTCAATTCATGAGTTCGGTGTTTCTAACTTYATTTGTTTCTCTCATAAATAATWCATTTCGATGAATTCAYTTATTTTCACCTGACYTAAGCGGACCCTTACAGCATCATTATACAACATATAGACATATGCACTACCATCCAAGAAGAAAAAATACAGATCTGTATGAAAATTCCACATGGCTTATACGAGTAATATATACTCCCTAAGCCATAACATGTTGATTCTTGATATCAAACAGTAATGCATGGCTGCATTAAGTCTACACTGTAACTGTATTTTGCAGTCTTTAACGCGGTTTTCAACTGTTCACATACGAACTATTCTTCATCTTTATAAAAACATACAAAAAATTATGTATAAAAAATTGTAACTTGTTGAAATTAATTAGGTTTAAGAGAGTAATTAACTTAAAGTTTGCAATATACTCCTAGAAGTTAATTAATGGTTGCATTACATTGTTATGGCTTGGACCACAAGATTAGATTAGCTAGATTCTCTACTTTGGCAATTTCCTGTATGTTTGGACCACTTCAAGTACAGCTTAAACAGTACAATCTTGTGGTACTACTTTACTATACATAACATACCCTGCTTCTTAATTATAGTTTAATTATTTCTTAATCTGATCTTCCACACTTGTGCTACAGTAATTTGTTGAATGCTAATTCGTGTTAACTTCATTCAGTTGAAGTGCACGAGGAGTCGTTAGTGGYGGCGATTAATTCTTAYGTACTACAGTGTACGGGTGACAATTAAGTACACAGATTAATAGGCAAGTTGATCACACGGATTAATAGAAATGTTAATCGTCCAACTTTGCTTGTTATTGTTGCATATAAATATATAAATATACTTCAGGTCTCTTGTCGTTTATTTAATTAGTACTTCGTAACTTATTTTATTTTTGAGAATAAATT
>SNQN01007773.1:21889-31942 GCA_008642245.1 Bassia scoparia | reverse complement strand
TTCTTTTTTCTTTTTAATAAAAGTGTGTATGTTTTTCATTAATGTCAACTTATTTAGTACAGATAGAGAAAGAGAAAGTCACTCTAATCTTAGGTAGTGTTATTTGAAATTTAAAACAATATCACATTTTTAACTTCTTCTATATTTATGGTAAATTGACAATAAATTGGGAAGCAATCAAAGTCAATATCATACAGTATTTTTTTAATATAATGAATTTAATTTAAATCATTTAGGTATGTTAGACATTTCAAAGGGACACCATCTCTCATCCCCACTTAGCTTAATCATTAATACTAGTCTTTTTATGCACGTTATGCCGTGCAGACAAAATTAACTATGATTATTTATTCAATACTATAAGAGCCACCTACAATGGTTGACTCAAAATTTTCCTTCATCCCCTCTTCCTCTACCACTTTCTCACTAATCTTTTTCTTCCGAAGAAAAATTCCATCATCTTCATCACAACCATGACCCCAACAATCACTCTCGTCCTCCTCTCTCTCTCATCGATTCCTGACTATAACTACTTACCAGCCCACAAAACTTCCTCTTCATCCAACTTATCATTTCCTTTATTATTGTATTTAATGTATTTTTAATTGGATAGAGGTTATAACAGTCAAGATTAGCCGATAAATTAAGTTGTTTAACTGCGAATTTCGATTAATTTATAATTTTCAGTTCATACTTAATTTCGGATTAGTTGTTAATTTTCGGATTAGTTTGATAATTTTCGGATTAGTTGTTAAATCCTTGATTAGTTGATTAATGTCGGATTAATTTATATTTCGAATTAAGAATTATTTCTAAATTAACATATCCGCCAATAATTAATTTAACAAATTTACTCGATCAATCCTAATTAACATTGTCAAAACAAATACATTGAAATTTAACAGCCTAAAATAGGAAAAACCCTTTCAAATGAAAGGTAAAAACCTATAGGCAAAAATCTAATCTAAAAAAACTGACAATTACATTTATTTCATGGATTATCACTTCTTCCATGAACGTTCCAAATGTGTTCAATCAATCGTTTTTCAACCGATAATGAAAATGAATTTGCTATCACGAACCTCATTTCTCTAGCTAGATATTGGGTCCATGTCGATATGGACGTTCAACTCGATAAGTGAAACTTTCTTCATCCTCTTGAACAGGTTGCTAGAACCAGCTTCTGTTTGCCTCCGTCTCTGCCTTGGGCTTCGCTCGATACAATCTTCAACAAATTCTGTTGGATCTGCATAGCCTCGATTGTGTCCCTTTCATCCTCCACAATCATATTGTGCATAATTATGCAGCCATCATTATGTTACTAAGTATTTCTTCATCCCAAGCAAGGGATGTTTTAATGATCGCAAACCTTAGCTGGGAGACGTCCAAAGGCACGTTCCACATCTTTCTGACAGCGGCTTGACGTTCGACAAACAATATCGATGTTTGTCGGTTTGAGGTTGTGTTTACTTGAATAAATGCAGCCCAATCTGGTAAATGCCGTCGGTGAGGTAGTAGCACATCTTATAGCGGTGTCCGTTGACAAAAAATTCAGGCTGGTGTGCGCGGCCACTCACAACGTCGTCGAAAACCGGGCTTCGATAGAGAACATTTAAGTCGTTTCACGACCCTGGTATACCAAAAAAGCGTAGTGTGTTTCATTTTTTGCTTCTCTAACTCCCCATCTTTCTCGCCTCAAATTCATGTCGTTGCCTTTAATATTGACAAACATTTGAAGGCTCTCGCCCAGTGAATTGCTTCCATCATCAGAAGTGGAAGATACACCTTTGCCTTTTTGCGTTGGTGAACTGCCTTCGCCTTGCCTTCTTCGGCACCGTCAGGCCTACACTCTTGTTGAGCGACGTCATCGATATCTTACATCATCTCCATCTCGCAATCTCTTTCCCACTACTGTTGCTCTCTTTTGCGCTTCTTCGCCAATGGTGTTATCTATCCCCTTCAAGTTGGTAAATGTTTTACCTTCACCTTCCATTTGTCCCCGTGCTTGCACAATTTCTCCCACGCATGTTGATATGCAAGCTTCTTGCCTCCTGATCGTGGAAAATGGTCTTGGCAGCTTCAATTACGTTTTTGGATTGCTCACGCTTCGCGTGACTCCTTTTGCTTCTTCGTAAACAACCGACCCACTTCATCACATCTTTGCACATTCTTCTTCAATGTGTCTGCATCATATTCAGATTTCTCTCCAAGAAGCTCGTTGGCCTAGATGTACGTGCAGCCTCGTACGAGGCAAACACCTTTTCCCACAACTGTTAGACTTCTGGTTAGTGCTCATTTACTTTGTCTGCTACAATGCAAACATATAAACAGCAATTAAAGCCTCCTCTTCACGGTAGGACCAAGCCCTCTTGATGCCTTTAGCAGATGCACCACTACCTCTAGACGTTCTTGCGCAGAACAACCGATGAAGATAGGCTCCTGAGCAACTGCCTCTTCATCATCTTCCTCTTATTTTCCTCAGAACCCAATCTCTATTACTGCTTCCTTGGTTGGAGTTGGAGCATCATATTGTCAAGTGTTGAGATCTTGATAATCAGAAAAATTATGAGTCGAGAAATTTTTGTTGCTCGAGTTTGTTCACCGAGATAACGACGAACGAAGGGGGTTCGAATAGCAACATTTGGGTTAGGATTGGTATTCTTCCCATGAGTTGAATGTAGGTGGATTTTGGGAATTTCCTTGGTTTGTAAGGTAGTTACTCATTTTTTTTTTTTTGCTAATTTTACACAAAGTAAATGAATTTGGAAGTTTTTGAAGGTTTTTGAAGTGAAGTTTAAAAGTATTTTCAATTGAAGTTTGAATTTTTGTGGTGAAGCAAAGGATGAGGACTACTAAATTATAAGATTTTTTTTTGGAATTTTTCATTATTTTTTTAGAATTTTTAAATAATTTAAACAAATTTTGAAATAATTTCACAAATAAGAAAATAATTGCTTAGAGGGAATAATGTAAAAATATATCAAATGGGTGTCTTTGTAGAGTTTGAAAAGTTATGAATTTTGGTATTTTTTTTAAATTTTTTTATAAACACGAAAATGGGCAAAAACGTTTTTAAATTATTATGGGTATTAATCCACTGTAGGTACGCGTGTATGTCAAGCCGTTATTGGGCTGCGTCACCTGTAGTGGTGTCAGGTCTTTCATTTTTTTTTGCCAGTATTAACAGCAAAACGATGTGTTTTGCTTTGTATTCTCCCCCAACGACGCTGTTTTGTCCAAAATCAGGTGAAAAAATTATTATTCCCACGCATAGCTAGCGTGGGACCCACTACTTGCTGCGTCTTGAAGCCCGTCTTCAAACGACAAAATGGAAGATTAATCTTCCAAAGACCCAATTTGTCATGGATTTTTCACCATTGATGCCCATGATGCATTTATTTCTTATTAAAGCCATAATTTTTTCAGTCACCATTGTAGGTGCTCTAACCCATTCGCAATTCCACACTTCTCCAAATTCTTACTTTCATTTATGGATATTAGCATATAATTGTGATATATTACTGCCGGAGTAAATTGTTTTAAGTTTGTAATTGAAAAAATATATTTCTTTGTAAATATTTCAAATTCAAATGAATTGTAATTATTGATTGAGTTTTGAATTGTAGTAGTTAATGATTTTCAATTCATGGTTAATTGTTTTATAGTGATTGGTTGATAAAACTAATTGAATTATTAACTTAATGTGCGCATTAATTAGAGTTGATTGAATTTTTTTAGGAATGTTATTTTTTTTGGTAGTTTTTTTAATGTGTAAGGATATGTTAGTAATTTTTAAGAGGGGGAACACCATTGCTCCCCTTTCCCTATGTAACCTACTAGTTTTTATGTGCACGCGATGCGTGCTTAGACATGTGAAACTTGTATTTCATTATAAATGATTATAATTGTATGTATCATATTACAATGTTTATATACCTAATAATAATTAGCAACAATACAATAATTAGTCTTAAATGTAATTATTTTGTAAGTAATATGATTTGAAATTCAAAATAATTAGATATATGTTTCAATCAATTGTGGATAATATTTATTTATTTTAATTTTCATTCATTAAGTAGCAAAATTCATGCAATTTTCATTTTAGTTAAATAATAAGCAATGGTAGTATCAATTCATATATTTTTTTTAAAATCATTAAGGTATAATGGTCTTTTAGAGGGGGACACCATCTTCCTCCCCCCCTTCCCTTATATAATAGAGATATAGATTAATCAATGTAAAAAATATTAATTCTAACTTAAATATTCAATTTAATTCAATTTAGTTCGCGCTTCAGTTCAGTCCAAATAAAAAGGGATTACTATTCGAAGTCCACTTTTACTAGAATCAAAAGTCCACCTTTCGTGTAAACTTCCTATATTACCCTTGCCCCAACATATACCCACCACCACCAAGTCACCTTGAAAACCATCGTCTTGACCCCACGTCACGCTTGCGACCACCCCACCCCATGCCTACAACCACCTCACCTCAACCACCAGGCCAACAACAAATTAAAGCAGAAATTCGCATTTTTTTAAGGCCTGGACGCTTGACCATGGTGACGCGACCATGGTTCCTGGCGCCTAGCCTAGGCGTCGACACCATGGTGTTGATGCCTAGGCTAGGCGCCAGGACCATGGTCGCGTCCCATGGTCAAGCGTCCATACTTATCAAAGTAAAAAAAAAAAAATTAAACAACAACCCAACGCCTGCCTAGGCGCGGGCCATGGTGGTTGCACCTGGCCCAAGCGTGGCTGCCAAGGCCCGACTCCTAGGCCGGGCGTTGGTTGTTGTTGTATTGCTTCGGATGGTTCGCGTTGGTATGTGGAGTACCGTACAAAGTTATACGAAAGTGGAGTACGCATACAATAGATTCAAGGCGCCAGACTAACAATTAGGGAGGTGGAGTAGTGAAGGGCGCATTCGAAAGTTCAAATGAAATATGGACTTAATTCCAATAAAAGTGGACTTCATTAAACAATAGAACCCTAAAAAACACTAAAAAACGGATACAAATTAAATGAAGTTAAGGCTTCCTTGTTATTATTCCTACTCAAAAAAGAATAAAGTCAATGTGAGAAGAAAAAACAAATAAAAGATGCTTTTACGAGAACATATGCCAATAATTGTCGACCCAAGAAAGTGACCAAGACAAACACACACTTGTAACCAATTCCATGCTAATACAATAAAAACCCCTTTGAAACTTAAGAACAACCTTTAATTTCTATCACTCAATCACAAAAATATGGAAGCTAAAAACTCCAATATTGATTGCAAAACATCACGCAATATTTCTCCCTTTACCACTTCAAGGCCACATAAATGCCAGCCATTAACTTCTCCCTCAAACTTGCTTCAACAAAAAACTTCACCATCACTTTCGTCACCTATAGTCCTCCACCAACAAATATCCCAAGCTCGACCCACCGATGACCCGAGGACATTTTTTCACGAGCCCGTCAAGGGAACGAGGGGATCAGACATCCCGGTATCGGGCGATACCGGATGGACTGCCCTGGAGTTTTTAAGGACGGGCAAATTGGAGGAGAATATGGAGTGTATGTGCATGGTGGCATGTTGATCATGTATTGAAAGGAATTGAGGAAATTGTGTTGAATTCAAAGCCAAAAGTGGATTTGCTAATCATCGACACGTTGTATCCTTGGGCCTCAAGATTGCAAAACTTGGGCTTCCACATGTTTCGTTTTGGACTGAGCCTGCTTTGGTTTTCGATCTTTATTATCATGTTCATCTTCTCAAGCAACATTGTCATTTTGATTGCCCCTGGTAAATCTCTTTATCTTGTCTTATTATTATTTGTTTGTCATTAAAATTGATTTTAAACATTATTAATGAGATAATTAGTACTTAATCATGAATATTTAGGAATCTCATGACCAAACTTACTTAGTCTTAGCCTATAGTACTTAGATCAATTCATTGACAATTGAATATGTAATAAATAGTACAACTCTACATTTTTGCATCTTGATCTTTTGTATTCCTTAGTTCCTTTGAACATAACATTTAAGTACAAATATTATTCCTTGGAAAGCTTAAGTACAAATATCATTGCACAATTTTTTGGAGTGGGTAGGGTGACCCTTAAACTTAATAATGAACCTCCCTTCAAAAAATAAAAAATAAAAATAAAATAAATAAAAATCAACATTTACAAATCGGGAGAAATTAATAAAAATTACGAAGTATAAATAGTTGATGGTGGACACAAAAAGTACAAATAGAGTTGCATGTAATTATGTAACCCTCCATTTTTAAAATATAATAATACTCTCAATATTTCACTAAATTCGTGTCATTTTTACTTATGAGTGAAATATTTGATTATCCATGTAAAAAATTAATAAAAATTGAATTAATATAAATTATTTATTAATACGATTCTAACAAGACCTCCCTTAACTATATTCATTTTTATATATGACGAAAATTTAAAAGATTTTCACTACTGAATGAATGAGTAAGATCCTCTCAATAATGTATGAAGAGAGAAATGAATGAGATTTTTACATTTTTATTATTTTAATGCAAAATTAAGTGTCAAAATTTTATGATAGGAAATGATGAAAAGGATCCTAACTCCTAATAAATTAGTGTCAATTTTCCTTATGACATAAATTTAGTAAAATGAGAGATAAAAATGTTTATAAATAGAATAAAGGTTAAATGTACACTTCCTCGTGAAACTTTTATATTGAAAGTCTACATTCTAATTTGAAATGGGAGGAGTAATTTTCTCATTTCTTCAAGAAGCTTCCCGATTTCACTTTGGTGGTATGATAATGATGACAACAATAATGATGTGGTCTTGTTCAATTCCAAAAAGTCAAATATAAAGACTATTTCTCTTTCATTTTTTGTTCATATTTTTTTAAAAAAAAGCTTTTGATAATTGTGATCATTATTACTTTAGAACACATTTTAATTTTTCTCATTTAGCATCAATTTTTTTCCTTTTCCATTTATTGATTTTCTCTCTCAAACTCACCGTTTCATGAACGTGATTATCCAAACCTAAAATTATTTTAAAAATAAAAATTAGAGTACTTAATCTATGAACAAAATATGAAGTACGAACTAATGATAAGCCTACCAACTTGAAAAGTCATAAAAACGACAACATAAGTACATAACATAACTATAGAATGAAGGGGAAACCCCTTCTCATTTCTTGGGCTCTACAACTACAAGTCCACATATTCATTGGCACCAAAGTACCAATAATGAATTGCCAACCACAAAGTTATAATATTATTAGGCAAAAAACTAACAAGCGCCTAGGACGTTAGATAAGATAATAAAAATGAAAATATTAAATAAATATAAACATTATATACATCGATTGACGTGTGAATTTGTCATGCATTCCAAGTTTAATGTCATTTTAGGAAATATATTTATAGCTTACCTAACGCCCCGAAGTGTCCATTAGCAATATCGAAATCTAGCCATAAACTTRTCCCTCCAACTTGCTTCATCAAAAMACTTGACCATCACTTTCCTCACCTATGAATTCATCCATCAACAAATAGCTCAAGTTCGACCCATTGAAGACACCAACGATATTGTTTCACGAGCCCTTCAAGGTAATGAAGGGCTCGACATCCGTTATCGGATGATATCTGATGGACTACCCTTGGAGTTTGATAGAACGGGTAAAATGGAGGAGGAGAATTTGGGGTGGTATGTGCATGGTGGCATGTTTGATCATGTATTGAAAGGAATTGAGGAAATTGTGTTGAATTCAAAGCTTAAAGTGGATTTGTTAATTATTGACACTTTTTATCCTTGGGCCTCCAAGATTGCTTAGTGCTAAGAAACTTGGGCTTCGACACGTTTCGTTTTGGACTGAGCCTGCTTTAGTTTTCAATCTTTATCATCRTGTTCATCTTCTTAAGCAACATGGTCATCTTGATTGCCACGGTAAATCCCTTTATCTTGTCTTATTAACAATGTTTCGGTTTAACACTAACATTGGCAACGCTCTCCAAAATTGCTCTCTAATTCGTATTTTTTTCTCTCTCTTCAAAAGCATCTCAAGAACACCATCCCAAAAGACGTTAATAATGATTTTCTCTCCAATTTATGAATTAATTTAATTACCATATTTTCCACAAATAAAAATGTCAAAAAAAATAATAATGCAAGGGACACATATAATGTTCTTGTTCCAAGAGCATGCTCTCTCATTGCTCTTAGACAAGAGCATTGTTCCAAGTGCTCTTCATGGAAATTAACCGGAGAGCAATTGGAGAACACCATTGTTGGGATAGAGTAAACTCACCAATTTCTCTCTCCTTGGAGAGCTTGTAGGAGAGTACCAATGTTGGTACTAACAAAAAAAAAAGTTTGATTTTTTTACGTGTACTTCAGAAAAACAAACAAAGTTATTGAGCTAATTA
Source organism: Bassia scoparia (assembly GCA_008642245.1). Taxonomy (NCBI): domain Eukaryota; kingdom Viridiplantae; phylum Streptophyta; class Magnoliopsida; order Caryophyllales; family Amaranthaceae; genus Bassia; species Bassia scoparia. Next base: position 23,510 of record SNQN01007773.1, on the reverse strand, counting down.
GTACTTAATCATGAATTATTTTTTAAATTTTATGCCTAAGAATTATTTTTTTTAGGGATGCCTAATTACGGAGTATTACGTAATCCTAACTAATTATTACTTGTGGCTTATTCGCACCAAAAATAAAATAAAATAAAAAATTATTACTTAATCCTGATTTTTTTGAAATCTTGCCTAAAACGTATTCAGTCTTAGCAGTCCAGTAGGTTATCATCGATTCATAGCATAAAAGGACAATTTCTAATGTATATTGAATCCATAGCAACATACTCCATCAGTTTCACTAAATTCTTATCATAAAGAAAATTGTTACAATTCATAAATTGAGAGAATCTTCTAATTTCTCGTCAATATATAAAAATGGATATAGTCAAGACGTCAAGTGAAATCTAATTTGAATCGTCTTAATGAGTAGATTATCAAAWTTCAATTTTTATGATTTTTACTAATGTAAAACTAAAGATATTTWGCATACAAATTGGCATTGACGAACGCGAAAAATAAAAGTGATTGGAATTTAGTGAAACACAGGGAGTATATAATTTGGTGGTATTTTTTAATTCAATATTGCTAACGGATGCTCCGGTGCGCTAGATAAAAATTAAATATATTTCCTAAAATGGTATAAATGTTGAATTTATGCCAAAAGCACACGTTAAACAGTGTAATTAATGTTTATATTTATTTAATATTTTTACTTTTAATTTTTTTATTTAACGCCCCAAAGACGCTCGTTAACTTTTTTGTCATTTTAATTACGTGAGAATAAAACTTCAAAACCTCTTGTATATCAATCTTTTGAAAAGATCAAACTATCCTTGACTCCTTGTATGACCATTTGTATACAATCAATGCAATCTATCTACACAAATTTTGTATAGATTCAATGTACGCATTAGACTTTATTGTATGAAAATGATAGAGATATTTTTAAACTATTATTGCATAAATGACCTTTTTTTTTAATTAATATATTTACCGACAACTTAAGCAAACATTAGTTTGTACATACTGTTTAGCCGAACGACTAGAATTGGTACACGAGATCATGTTTGGTCACTTAGGTGAATACATAAAGTGATGAAGGTATATGACATGACGACATGTTCATTTCAAGTTATTTTGCTAATTTTAAGTTCTGTAATTTCATAAAAATAAGTTGTGTTAAAATGTTGTTTTGTGAAATTGAAACCAATGCAAATGATGTTCACATGTATAATTTCAGATATTCGTAAGGATCCAATCGATTACATTCCTGGAGTTTCTTCTATTAAGCCACAAGACTTGATGTCATATCTTCAAGAAAAAGACATCTCAACAAACATTCATAAGCTAATTTTCCAGGCATTTCAAGACGTTAGATCAGCAGATTATGTGCTTTGTAACACGGTGCAAGAGCTTGAGTCAAGTACCATATCAACGTTACAAAACTACGTGCCTTTTTATGCGATTGGGCCAATTTTCCCACCCGAGTCATTAGACAATGTCGTGTCGTTAAGTCTTTGGTCCGAGTCTAATTGCTCAATGTGGCTAGGGTCCAAGCCCAATGGTTCGGTTTTATACGTATCATTTGGCAGCCTTGCTAATCTTACACAACACGATGTTATGGAGATTGCTTATG
>SNQN01007773.1:3888-19214 GCA_008642245.1 Bassia scoparia | reverse complement strand
TTTTTTCAATGTTCGGTAATAAATATTCAATTTATGATTTACAATATTCAACATTTCATATGCAATATTTAGGTTACGATTATCAATCTGTTTTTTCCTCCAAATTTCTTAGCGTGTATGCTTGTAATTTTAAACAATAATGTCTTTTATTTTTATTTCGATGTTTGATAGTAAATATTTAGTTTATGATTTATAATATTCAACGTTTTGTATGTAATATTCAGATTTTTCTAAAGTAAATACTCCGTATTCAATTTATGATTTACAATATTCAGCATTTTGTATATAATATTCACAATTTTCTGTACGGAGTAGTCAATATTCAATTTATGGTTTACAATATTCAACATTTCGTATATTGTTTATATTATTTACAATATTCAACAAAAAGAAAGTGAAATATAAAAAAAAATATAAAAAAAAGATTAGCAGATTTCTCAAAAAAGTACTCGTACCACCTAGTTGTAGAAGAAAGTAAAAGAAGTAAAGAAAAAAACAGATATTAAAAAAAGGAAAAAAATAATGGTGTTAAGAGTATAAGCTATCACGCACATGAGATTGTACAAAAGGTGGGGAGTCCAAGTAGTTTTACATGGACCCAAGGTCCACGGAAGAATTTGCCATCCGCAACGGCCCACCACTACTAATCCATCACTATATTGTCTATATCACCCCATTTTTCCCCCTTTAATAATGCTAGTTCATATTAACATCATACAGTACTAGTAAAGTAGTGCCCTGTTAGTGGTTTTGAATTCATTCATTAAAGTTTTATGTGTGAAATTTAATGATTTATGATTGAATTCATGTCCATTCACATCTTGTTTGAGAATGACTCATCAAATCTGGAATTTAATCATGGGAARAAAGTGAGTGTTATTATTTCASGTTTTGATTTTGATGGCCTCTTTTCTTTTCTTCCTAAGATTCCWCATGGTTGTTTTGTTTGTTTGAGGTATCATCAAAAAGGAGGAAAATGATGGTTATGGATTGCTTTCAAGTGTATGTACGGAACTACTATATCGATCTCAAGGGCAGTCAGGAGAACCAATACAAAGGCAAACGCGTGGTAAACCCATATTACACTAAGGATATATTCAGAATATACTTCCGTATATTATTTTGACCTTAAATCATCATCTGTCGAACACAAACCTTTTCATAAAAAAAAAGCTAACACCGCGAATAAAAATTCACCTTACTTGATTTGATGATAGAGAAAACACTCGATTCCTTCCTCCACCGCACCAATGGCAACCACATTAATAACTTTAGGACAACAAATAACTGACCAGCTTTCAATTTGGTGTCCAAACCAAGTTTGACCATTCATCCCCACAACTTAACCCACCACTTCCTTTAGTCACAAAAGTGAGCTCAACCCTGACATCAGATGCACAATCAGTTGACCAAACATGCATTTGGTTCAATCTTCAAATAATTTACCAACAAAGTTGAATCCTTCAAGCAGATACACTTCACTGGTTAAAGTATTCATGCCACCCCATTGAACGCATGAACATCCAGGGATATTGTCATCAAATTACATGGTATAAAACTCTTATTTTCGAACGTTTGGGCATGGTTTATCTTCTGCAATCGGGTGATTCAAGGGTTCTTCTTTGGCTCGTGTAGACCTCATTCGCCTGTTCCTGACTAAGGGCGTTAAGCCTTTGCTAATGCGTTTCGGCCGAAAAGCCTTCAGGAACTCCTATTGTCCGCAAGGAGACCATAGCTGATTCTACCTGGTTAATTGCATATAAGTTTCACCCAAGATATTATGTTTGGCTCATCATCATCATCATTTCCAGCATTGAACCACCATGAAACTCCTCCTCTTGGGACAAATATGGCGTCGCCTTTTTCGAGCTTGACCACCTTCTCTTCATTGGTTTCAGGGCATATCAGTCCTGCTACGCCATCAGTACCTATGTGATCAAATTGAAATGATGTTATAAAGATCAGACCAAGCTGAACAACCGTTAAATGTTAATGCTTAGCAACGATATATACTGGTAGGAGATATATATATGTAACTTATATTCGCAATTGTTGATACAGTGATGATTCAGAATGCACTTGGGTGGATGCATGTTCGCTCCCCCGCAACAACATTTAGGAGGGGACTGAGACCTAATTAACCACCTAGAACTGAGCTCTGAATCTAGATTAGTGCGAAGTGTGACTTAGGTGGATGCACCAAAACAATGTTGAGCCCCTTAATTGAGCCATGAACAATCCATATAAGAGTGTAATATTGTCCCACATTAAATTAAGAGGGAGAGTTATAATCATAGAACTCACATTAAAAGAATTTAAGAGTTGCAAGACTTGCAACCACATTATAAATCTAAAGGGCAACTAACTTTCTGCATTAGAATATTTCACATCTTAATAAATTTCAAAACAAAATCAATTTAAATGTATGTATAGCAAAATTCTAAAATTTAGATAAACTAATTTTGTTTCTCTTTATTTTTTCACACAAGAAGCCACAAGTAGGCCTGTCAATTCGGTTCAACAGTTCAGTTATGGTTGAAACCAAACAATTTAGTTCAATTCAGTTTGATGATAGTACAATTCAGTTCAGTTCAGTTTCGGTTGGTAGCAGTTCAGTTCAATTCAGTTTGARCATGTTCGGTTCAGTTCAGTTCAGTTTTGGGCGGATTGAAACAGTTCAGTTGAGTACAGTTCAGTTCAATGCAGTTAAAATAAAAGTTCAATTCAGTTTAGTTCAGTTTTGGTTGATAACAATTCAGTTCAATTCGGTTGAAGCAAAATCCAATTCAGTTCAGTTTAGTTTTGGTTGGTATTGGTTCAACTCAATTCGGTTGAGCCGTGATTCAGTTCGGTTCGGTTTTGGTTGGTAACTTGGTGTCGGTTTAGATCAATAATTTAGTTGAAACGTGATTCATTTCAGTTCGATTTTGGTTGATAACGGATGAATTCCATTCAATTGAATTGGGATCCTATCCAGTTCTGATCGGTTGAAAGTGGGTTCGGCTATGAGAACAAGATAAATGTCATTGAGTTATGAGTATAAGATATATAGATCGTAATAGTACATACGTGACTCACCTTAGTTGTAGAAGAAGTAAAAAGGAAGTAAAGAAAAAAGATATTAAAAAAGGAAAAATAATGGTGTTTATGAGTTTGTGTTGGAGTTATGGATAGCTATCACAGCACATGGGAGACTATTGTATCAAAGGTTGTGGTTTTAAAGGCGTTTTCTCAAGGTGTAGTGTTTTTAGCTATGGGGTCGTCTAGGTTCAAGGGAGAGCAATTTGCCATCCGCAAACGGCCCATACTCACTACTAAATTGTACCATGTGCTATCGATATTGTCTATTAGTTCGGTTGCTTGGCTATACCAATTGTTCTCCACTGTATCTCTTTAGTAATGCTAGTTCTATATTAACATGCATCATCTACAGTGGGGTACATATGTAGTGGTGCCCTGTTAGTTGGGTTGGTTTGTAATTTCATATTCATTTAAAGTTTTTATGTGTGAAAAGTTTAATTGATTTTTTGATGTTGATATTTCATGTCATTCACATCTTGTTTGAGAATGACTCATCAATAATCTGGAATTTTAATGGGATGGGGGATTAGTAGATAGTTTTGAGGATGTTTGTTTAGTAATTTCAGGTTTTGAATTTTGATGGCCTCTTTGGCCTTTTTCTTGATAAGATTCCTTCTATATTGTTTGTTTGTTAGTTTTTGTACGTGTATTGAGGGTTATATCTATCAAAAATGTGAGGAAAGAATGTATGAGTTATGTGTGTGATTGACTTTATTTCAGAGTGTAATGTCTTTAACGCTTGTAGGGGAGATTTAACTATATTTGGTGAGTTATCGATCCAAGGGGCAGTCAGGAGAACAATCACAAAGGGCAAACGGGTAAACCATTTCACTAAGGGATTATGGGCTGTAAGTTTATATGACTGTATTTATTTCTTTTGGATTCTTTTTAATCATCAGCTGTCGACTGGATCAAGGGTATTTGTGCCTTTCAATAAAATACAAAGTAAGCTGATCCGTGGTAGCTGCATAAATTGAGAATATCCTTGACTTATTGAAGTGTTGATAGATAGAGAAAGAGCGCTTCTTGAAATGTTTTTCGCATTGCTTCACCTGTGGCACCAATGGCAACCACATTAATACTTAGGGACACAAAATAACATGACACAGCTGGTATTTGGGTGTCCACTTAAACCTAAGTGTGACTCATGCAGTTTCCCACAACTGAACCGCTAACTCCACTTACCTTTGAGTGCACATAATTGGGTAGTATCAAGCCGCCCTTGAATTCGGGATTGCACAATTTAGGTGGTGAGTCCAACATGCTTGGTATTACTGTGGTTTAAGCTTCGAATAGAGGTTTATGCTTGTGTTACAAAGTTGACATTTCCTTGCAGAATGCAGTGATCACACTTATTAGGGTTCATAAGTTATTTCATGCTTGCGATCTCTCTTCCCATTGTTACATGAGACATCAGTGAGTGTATGTTACATCGATATATCGTTAATGGGTTGATTACGCTTGATTGTTTCGAAACCTGGTTATTGTGGCATTGAGTTTAATGTTACTGTGGGCAATGCGGTTGTAGTGATTCAAGGGTTATGCTCTATGTTGGCTTGAGTGGTCGAGTCTCATTCGCCTTGTATTCTCGTGACTAATGGGTCTGTAGAGCTTTGTTAGAGTTTTTTCTGGCCGGAGTCTTAGGAATGGTTCCCTTTCAGGACTCTTCATATGGTGTGTACGCTTGAGGTCATACAGGAGGACCATGCATGCTGCAGTTGTTATCCATTGGGTTCTAATTTGGGCATTTTATGATTGTAGGAGTTTTCAAGCCCTAATGAGTATTATTCGTTAGAGCTCATAATCAAGTCTCTATTTGTTTCCAGCTAGGTCTGATATCTTACCATGAGACTTCCTCCTCGGTTGGGACAAATATGATCTGCGTCGGTCTCACTTTTCGAGCCTTGTTGGATCCATCCTTCTGATCTTTCATTGGTTTTTCAGCGGTCATTAATCAGTTCCGTTGCTAACGATGGTGGAGTTTCGGATTCACGATAGTTTAATACCTACTATGTGTGTATAAATCTGAAATGATGTATATAGGTATTAAGGCAATCAGACCAAGCTGAACTAGGGCGTTATTATGTTAATGCTTAGCGATACGGATCTATTTATATTCTTGGTAGTGGGAGTATAATTGGTGTAGCTATATGGTAATATTATAGCGAATGTTTGTTGATAGATCATTAGTTGATGATTATGTCAGATGGTGGCATGCTTTTGTGGGTTAGGAGTTATTGCTTAATGTTCGCTTGCCCCCGCACATCACATGGTTAGGAGTGGTGACGCTGAGACCTTTAATTAACCACCTAGAACTGAGCTCTGAATCCATAGATTTTGGCATGTTTGTTGTGAGAGTTAAGTGACTTAGGTTGGGTCTTAATCCGTTCTCAAAAAAGTAGTGGATGGTGAGTATAGTCGACTCCTTAATTGAGCTCCTGAACACTTAGTTCATATAAGAGTGTAATATGTTCCCACATTAAAATTAAAGGGAGAAGTGTATGGTAAGTTTTCGATAGAGAACGTCACATTAATAGAATTTAATGAGTTTGCAAGACTTGCAACGCTACACATTATAATCTATAAGGTCATACAAACTTTGGGCATTAGAATATTTTACACGATTTATATATAATTGTCAAAGACAATCAATTTAAATTGTCATGTATAGCCAAAATTAAACTAAAATTTAGAATAAAACTAAATTTTGGTTATGCCTCTATTTGAATTTTTTTCCACATCACAGAAAGCCACAAGAGGCACTGTAATTATCCGGTTCAACGTTCAGTTATATGGTTGAGAACGCAAACAGATTTAGTTTCAATTAGTTGTCGATGTGTAGTACAATTCAGTTCAGTTCAGTTTCGTTCGTTTGTAGCAGTCAAGTTCAATTCCATTTTGACTCTATCCGTTCGTTCAGTTCAAGTTCAGTGTTTGTGCGGTGAATCGTTGATGGAATACAGTTCAGTTGACGATTGTAGCTGAGTATTCTCAGTTATTCAAGATCGGGGCAGTTAGATATTAAGTCTCAATTCGATATTTAGTTTCAGTTGGGTTGGTTGATTTATGTTCAGTTCAGTTATTCGGTCTGACAGCTCAAAATCCATTCACGTTCATTAGATATTTGTGGCCTTGGTATTTGGTTCAACTATTCGGTTGAGGGCGTGATTCGCAGTTCGGTTTCGGTGTTGGTTGTTGGGCTAGATCTTCAGTGTTGGGTCTAGGAGGTTTAGCGGATTAATAATTGGTGATTTGAATCCGTCTGATTTCATTCCGATTTGATGTATTTTGGTTTGATAACGGATTGAATCCCGCTTCAATTGGCATTGGGATCTAATCCCATTCTGTCGTTGAAAGTGGGTTTCGGCTATGAGAACGAAGATGAATTGTTCATTGGTAGTATTTTAGTCGTATTTGTGATTAAGTACTCATCGTAAGCATCATGGTATAATCTAACTCCGTCATATAGTCAATAGTAAACTTTCCTCCAAATTATCTGATTATCTCGATACGTATTAATCTAGGTTATATAGGATGTTGGCTTGAAGCGTACAATATATCATCATTTGATTAAGGAGTATTAATGTTTGTGTTAATCAAGGCGATTGTTGTTCTAAGGGATATAACGAGAAGTTATACTTGGGTTCATACATTTGTATGGAAAGAAGCAAGGTTATGATTTGTAATGTGATGTGGTAGGTTTTATTGATGTTTTGTATTTTGAGGTCGGTGTTTGATATTCTAGTGTATGTCTATTCCGTTATTAGTATGAGCTTTTGAGATGTTGTATATAGCTAGATTATTAATTCGATTTATTTGTTTCCCTTAGAATAAAGTTTAATAATAGCAGGTAATTTACTATTTAGCAGGTTAATAGTGACATCTCGTTTTCGGCTAACATAGTAAAAGGATGTTTAATAACCAACTCGTGTAACAGTTACCGTTTTTGAGATGGATATTGATGCTTTGGGATTTCTCGCTTTTGTTTTAGGAGCTATCGCAAGTGAGCTTTCCTGTAGGTAAGTTGAGTTCATTGAGGTGGTGTGAAAAGTAGGATTAGTAATCGAATTCTCAAGTCATTGTACATATAACTTATATTAGAGCATAGTTGTTTTCGTAACCTTGTCTTAAGACCGGATTATGGTTATTTCTGGAACCTGGTTTCAAGGTGTAGACTTTATTAGTGTACGGTTATGGTGCTTAGAGGAATATATCCGCATGTTTGATATTTTTTTCTATTTTTTATCATAGTTCCATATGTAAGGTCATATAATCCAGTACAGAAGATTATTTTCGGGTTATCTCTGGTTTAGTTGTTTTGTCTGTCGAGTATATGTTCAAACCATGCTTGTCAAGTGATTAGGGAGTGAATTTTAGATTTGGTTAAGAGTTTGTGGATGATATCGACTATTGTCGAGAATTTTTTTATCAACGAACCATTGTACTGTTATACTTCGGTTAACTGAAGTCTCGTTGGGTTTTTAATTGCTCTTAATGAGTCTTATATTTAGGTTCAACTTGAGTTTAGCGGGTTTTGATCGTTGTTATCATTATTTTAGGAGTATATTTGGGTCTTGAGATTATTTGTATATTTACATAATTTAAAGAGTGCATGAAATATTTCAACACGATTATTTTTTGTGGATGTATAGTTTTGTATCGGGCATTTTTCCGATTTAATATAGAATTATAAGTAAAATACCCGGTTTAAATGGACATTTATATTTAGGTTGAGTTGTGAGTTATGATGATAACTAATTTCATATTTTAATAGCTTACTTAATCTTTAGTTTCAATCATAGCTAGCTATACCTTTTAAACTATCTACGCTTAATATATTTGATTTAAACGAGGTGTGGTATATGAATCGACGTATTATTAACTATTTTAGTCTATATTTAATTTATATATTCTGGTCATAAGGTGTTAAGTTGTTCATATGGTATTCGATCGTTTCTGGGTTTGTGGTTGTTAGGTCTGAGGTGAAACCACAATTGCAGGTTAAAATTGCAATACTAATTACAAATTAGTTCTTTCTAATTTTGTCAGGATTGTATTTGCTAGTGGTTCAACAAAATAATTAAGTTAGAAACAGATTAAAGCTATGTTGAGATCTGAATCTTTTAAAACTAACGTAAATAATCACTTGCATATAATACTATTAATAACATAAAGGTATTTAATCGTATTGTGTCTAATATTTCGTTTGGATTTGATCTGATCTGGGCTACGATAAAAATAATAGTATAAGGGTAACATACAATGGGGGTTGGTCTCTTGTGTGAGTCATATGAGCCCAATGACTATATAATCAATGAAAATAGAGTCTTATATTACCATGTCAAATGGCATATGCCGAAGGACTATTACTAATTCAATGGCAAAAACTTAATGTCTGTCCACCAATCCCGAGTTTATGCTTCATGTTCTAATTCTAGTTGATGGCTTAATAGAGGGTAATAGCTTGATGTCGTTTATTGTATGGGTTGGTTTGGTTGGGGTCCATTTCGAATCTCTATGCCTCTTTAATGCTATGTCTTTTAGAGAAATGGTGGTAGGGGAAATATTTTTATACAATCTTGGTATAGGGGAAAACTAATGTCCATGCTTCATCAAAGTAGTCTATTGATCCATTAACTTGTTACTAAATTAATTGTTTGGTGTATTCTAATTATCATGAGATAGTTTAATTGATAGTTTTCGTTTGGATAAGATGTTATATTGATTGTAGAGTTCTTATAAGTTTGTTGGTATAATTTATTAAGGTTATCTGATTGTGATTTCTAGTTTAATTTTCAATTTCAGCTTTAATGTCTAGTTTTCGTTTTCAATTAATTTTAGTTTCAGTTTATTTCGGTTCAGTGTTAGTTTCAGTTTCAGTTTGATTCTGGGATTTTGGCTGGGTTAGTTTCTATGAGTGTTTTTAGTTTGTGGTCAGCGTTGAGTATTACTAGTTTTCAGTGTGTGCTTTGAGTTTAGTTTCCAGGTTGTTATCTGGTCAAAGTTTTTCGTCTAATCCTATAAGGTTCGTTTTAGTCCTCTTCTTGTTTGTCTTTTAAGTTATATTACTCGTAGTAGTTCTAGGTTTATAGTAGTTCTAGTTATGTATTTAATCTAGGTGAGTTAATTTTCAGTGTTTTTACAAAAAATAGGTTAATTTCAGTTTCCACAAGTTTGTTCAGTTCAGTTAGGCAGGTTTTCGATTGTTCGGTAGTTGTGATTTTGATCAGTTCAATTTTATCAGTTTCAGTCTTGCTATACAGTTGTTCGTTAATCGGTATTATCGAGTTTCACTTATTTCTGTCTCCCTTTATCTAGTATCGAGTGAATTTCAGGTTAGTATATATTTTCGAGGTTATTATTAGTCGGTTCAATAGTTGTATGCATGATTTGATATACCCATGAATTGTAAGCATGCTCACTGCACAAGACCTTGTAGGTTGCTTTTTAAGGGTGTATGGTATAGGTTTGTTACTGTATATATAGTTTGAATATTATAGACTTATGTTTTGGGAGGCCAAGAGCATTTTTTCTCAGAAGTTTGTTAAATCTATGAAATCTGAAATCTAAGTGAGATTATTTGCTAGTAATAGAATGGAGTGCAGCTTTTGTTGTACTCATATTGGGTATATTAGTGCAATTGTTGTTCGTATGTTAGTCATTCGCTTAGCAGCATTATATGTTCGTAATTGATCTTATAGCTGAGGTATGAGAATCGTTCCCATATTGTTTATGATGGGATATTTATTGAGAGTCCATTTTTTCTTTTCATCTGGAGTGTTTCGAGAATCTATATAGGTCTTAAATATCAAAATTGCAAAATGCTCCATAGGTATGGTTTATTGTTCCTCGACTTTATATATCTTGTTTTCCCAACCAGCAGATAAGGAAGAGGTGATAGAGCTACGTTTTTGCTGTTTTGCCACTATAACGAAACAGATGAGAGACTATATACTCATCTATATCCGGATGTTTTTTACAAAAAAAAAAAAAGAAACAGAAAGTATCTATTTGAGATACATTATAGGTATTGATGAGTTGGTTATAACTATGTAGTTAGTCGGAGAATTGCTAAGAATGATAACAGGTTAATAGATTGGATTTATGTGTTTTTCAATGGTGTATTGTAAGGTTATTTTGTGTAGTTATTAGTCTTGGTGAATATTTAAAATATTTAGTTTAGTTATTTTTGTCGAAGTCAGACTGAAATGTTAACGAAGGGCATGTTTCCTGCTTTTCTATAGTATGTTTTATTTAGTATGTTAGTTCGTGAAATACGATGATTAAGTTCACATATAGGAGTATAAGATTAGGTATCAGGAACTAAGTATAATATCAGCTTTACCTTTGTTTTTGCGCTCTGGTCGATCTATAAAAGTTAGACAGTTGTTTATATAAGCATCAAATCTTAAGGGTATTAGATAAATTTAGAAACACATCAGCTTTTGATAAGTTTCAGATAACATAATTCAATTTCAAGAAGTTGAAACACTCAAAGTATGTTGATACTTATCTGAACTTCATCTTATTCAATAAGATGCCCTGTTCAGTTCACTTTTAATATTTAGTAAGTTTTAGAGAGTGATCATGGGTCGGCTGCCGGACCGGGTGTCGGGCGCTTGCTTTAAATAAGGCCCGGAAATCGGAGCATCGGGCCGGGGCGGCCGCCTAGATTCGGCCTAAAACTTGTGCCAATAGCCGCGGGAAAATAAGTGCGGTGTGCCCTCTCTGGGCTCCCCTGACGTGGTCTTTTCTTGGTCTTTTTTTCAGGTCACGTGGGGTTACCAAGAATTTTGAAATCCAAATGTTCGCTATGGGAATGGTTTTATATGCGCGGCCATAAGGCTTCCGGGAGCAACACATAATAATTGTCGGAGCCGGGCTGGCCCTGTTTGGTCTCCGTTTTTGGTCCAAAAAATGTCGTGACCAGCGAAATGCCGCCAGAATAGAAATCTTCAGGTGCTCGGGCGGTGCGTGCTTTTTTGATGAGTAACGCTGGCTAGTAAGTTCAGTAAAAAATAAGTTCTCAGTTCTAGTAATAAAATATAGTTATTTCAGTTAAGTAAAGAGGATATATGATTCTATTCTCGGAGAAGATTATTGTCATGGTGTTTCATGTGAGTATTGAGTACTAATAGTCAGTTGTAGTACTCGGTAGATGATAAAGTTCCAGTTTCAACGAGGAATCTTCAATTGACGTGAGAATTCTATTGATCCTAAGTAACTAAAAAAAGTTTAAAGGAAAGATCATATGCGGTATAGTGTTCTACTTATGTCGAGACAATGGGGCATAGGATTTGGCATAACTAGTTAATTATGAATCAGATTATTTATTAGTGGATGGTAATGGAAAATTAAATTCTTCGCGTTTTTTTAGGATTTTTGTTCTGATTCAGATTGTTTTGGATATATTAAATAAGCCATGTGTCATGCATCGGACGCCATTGCACTTATAAATTTATTGTTGTACATTTTCGGCAACCATTTATTACAAGTATTATTTATACGTTATTATTCAGAAATGATTAGTTGTCGTGCGCACTTTTTCTTCACTTCTTAGATACTCTTTATATTGTGAATATTATACATAATGAGGGAGGGTGGTCGACTTAATTTGATTGTGTTTAAAAATGTGTACGGATATTACCAAAGTGGTCTATTATTATCTGACGTCAGTCGATTTTTGTTAGTTTTTATTAGGTTCAGTAAGGATTTTAGTGTGTAGTTTCACGATATGGTACCTAATACTTTGTCCTTGTGTATTATTTATTTATTAAAGTTTAGTGAATTGTTCTCTTGAGGGGTTTTACCTTTCAGTATTGTGCATTTTGTTAGTCTTGGCGTATGTACGGCGTCTCACCAATGGCTTAGTTTTATGTCACATTTCTTTCTGCTCTTCTTTTTTTTTTGGTGTATTGGTTTTTTTTTAAGAGTGATAGCTGAGTTCTATTGAGCTCGTTGATATTCTCTAATGTAGTTGAGTATCTAACACTTTGACTTGGTTTGGAACAAGGGATTGAGTTTGTGAGTTCTATTGATCCCACAGAAAGAAAGGAGTTTAATAATCTGGAAGTATCGAACCTGATGTGATGAAGGTCATTATTGATATTTGTAGCACTCATTAATCTTGTGTAATATAGCGTTTGAATGAGTTATCTATTTTATTATGCGTATAATACTTAAGGTGGTTGGTGGTATTCTGACTATGCTTATTCTTCAAGTACTAATGCTTGTGTGTTGTAGTAGTGTGATGGAAGAGTGAGATACTTCAATGGGACCAAAACAGTTCATGTCTGTTCAAAGTCACGAAATTTGTAATTTGTGCTATTACTCCACTACATATAAATCTTTCATTTGTTATAGGTGTGAGACTGTCTATCTCTTCATTCTTTGGTGTACCAGGTGTTTCAAATAGAGTTCTTTGCTTGTGTTAATTAGCAGCTTTATTATTATTATGGAGATTATGCATTTCCGGAGTGAGGATTATAAATATGAATTATGACCAACCTATAGTAATATTAGATATTAGTGTGTTATAACTATGCTAATGAAAGTTGTGGAATAGTTGTCTCTATGCTCATAAGAGCTAAGACCCGATCTCATTTACACACTTTGGTTCTCTAGCTTTCTAAGTATATGAGTTACTTTTGTAGCTTTCTTTATTAACTTAAATACAAATATAATGCTCCTCCGAAGGTTTTCTTGGGGTCTTGATTTAAGTTTTAGTAGAACTAGTGTGTGTGAATCACTACTTTATTGAAGCTTTTTTTTATTATTTTTTTTTAAATTTAGTAGTTGGTCATCTTAAAATGACATGAAGCAGGCAATTAACACATAAGTACAAAAGTTATTGACACTTTTAATCATCTTGCGGTATAAATATTGAATGTTCGAACTATGACTGTTAATAACAACAATTGGATATTGGTGGTGAAGGAAAAACAGAGTTACGAGAAATTTAAGGGAAAAAACTTGAAAAGATAAATTTATATTTGCAGATACTACACATGCATTTAATTTGATTACTTTTTGTGGTTATATCGCAAATATATTTTGTAGTTTTCTCCCAAATTTACCGTGTAATTTTAATAATAAGAAAAAATCATTGTTGCCTTGAAATTGACCTAATAGATAAATGTCACTCTCTGAGATAGTTTTCAAATGTCACTAAGTTTGATTTATCAAATGACGAGCTTAATTAATACACAATTGCACTACCTCTAACTACATTGGGCCTCAGTCTGTAGCCGACTCACCTCTCCAATGTTTTTAGGGTTTCCCAGCCCAACCTCTATTGTTCAGTCCATGAGTAGAGTTTATTTGTTTGTAATTGTGTACCTTTCCCTATTAAAAAAATCCATCTAAATGCAATCTACGTCAAACAAACGTTAATATGTTAACTCTGGTGACTTTAAAATCCATCTTCTTTAGTTGCGCTAATTAAATAACTACGAAGTATTTTCTTGTTAAAAAAAAACACTATTTTTTTTGGTGATTAGTCTTTTCTTTTTTTAAAAAAATAGAAAAATTGAGAATCATGAATTAGAAGATGATGAATTACCTAATGTTTGTTTTTTTTTACAAAATTAAATGTTTAATTTTAATTTTAATATTTTTACTTTAGTTATATGTCTACTCCGTTAATAACAAATTAATGATATCATTTAGTTATCTTAATTTAATATTTTTACATTAAGTTACCTAATACAACCAGACAACTAGTGATGAGGACAATTAATTTCTGCACTCCAATCTCTTGATACTTTACTTAAAATAATTTAGTATCTAATACAACTACTAGACAACTAGAGTAGTAAATGAATTTTAACTGAAAACATGATCGTCCAACGGGTAAGGATAGATCCACACACATTGTGGGCTCTAAAGAGTCCAATACAAGGGCAAAAATGGTTATTTCACCACACTTTACACCATTCAAAATTTGGACCACCCAAAAAATTTACACTATTACAATTTGACACCATTTGAATATTTTATTTTACAACATTCAACATAGTATTTTGCCCATTAATACAAGAAGAAACACCATTCCAAAAGTAATATTATGTAATGGGATTTGTTTATCCAATTATGTGTTGGAACATGACTTCCTCCCGTCCAATAGGGATATAGAATATATGCAATTAATATGAAACACAAATCAGGCCAATTTGTTTACTCCGTATTAAGCACATTGCGTTGTGTGGGCGGTGACCTTAATTTTGGCTAATACTAGAGATTTTCTTGCCGAAAATGGTAAGAAAACTTAAAACAAAAAAAATAAAAATGTTAGTTATATATATGATCTGTTTTGTTCACCTTAGTTTCACTTATCTGAACCTATCTTATTTTTTTCTTCTGAACTTATCGATTCTAACTTTTTTTTTCTATTTGAACTTATCTTATTTTTTTGAAGTTGTTTTATGAGTGAGAAAATAATACCGAGTAAGTTAATTCTTTTCAAGTTATTTCTGCTGAACCGAACCTATTTTTTCTGAAAAATAAGTAAAAAAATTAAATAGAATAGACTCATAGTATTCGAATCGGGTTATGTTCAATACATTATTATACTTAAATACAACAATAAAAAAAAAGGTAATGTTATATGTGTATATAGCTACATGTTAGAGTTATGTTTAAGACATTATTATGTTTCATACAATTAAAATAATTTGTGAATTCATCACAAAATCACACACAAAATAATGTAATAAAAGTTTCATTTTGTCAAATATTACAACTTTTGGATCCTTATTCAAACCCTAAAGACTATGTTCATCCACATAAAAGGACGGTGGTTATCAATTTTTCATTAAAAATAGCGATATCGATGGTACTTTGATAATAGAGATGACAAATAATGTTTTCATTGCAATTTTGATTAAACTCGAAGACAAAGAAGTTAGTTTACCTTGAATAACATAACCAATTTTATTACAATCAAATAATGAGGGAGAGCAAATCTCGAGGGTTCAATATGAAGGTCCACCACTAACCATGCTTTCCCAAGATGTGGGAATACGGTGTCGTTCCAAGCATAGTAGCTCCCTCCATCTCTCTCTGTTAGTTTTTGTGGCAACTCTGATGAAACTAACAACTCTTTCTTCCATATCTCAAAACAATACTTTCTAATTTTATAAGTGTTTTTGCTTTATGTGATTCTCCTTTTTAAGTTAATAGTTAAGACCATATGCCATATATGGCTATATATATGCAAGTATATATGGTGTATGCATTCTTTATTG